>JASANE010024681.1:0-32078 GCA_030248225.1 Trileptium ribeirensis
CGGGTGCGCCGGGGCATCCGTCGGACGCGCCAACACCCGCAAGGGCTACCCCTGCGAGTAAATTTTGAAACATAGAAAACTTGTGAGGGGCAACTCCGTCCCGTTTCTACACGGTAGGAGACACCCCTGGCCACTGAAAAGAAACCAAAAACACAAAGAAAACTCGAAAGCATTAAAAGAAACGGCGACAACCGCCAAATGAAACAAACAAAAAGACCGCCATCTTTGGCGGTGTCTCTCTGACTGGTCCCGACGCTGCGTCGAGCCCTTTCTTTTTGTACCCTGTGTCTGACCCCCCGTCGTCTGCTGGTCCTAGTGGTCCCTTGAAATAGCAAAGCATTTACAATTTTACATTTTCAAAACCGCCTACAAATAAGATATAAAACAACAATGTAGCAAACAATGTAGCCCGCTGCAGGCAAAACAACAAAGCAAGAGTGTCGCTGCTAACATAAGCTGGACAGTGGCCAAAACGTGCAAAATCGGCACGTAAACAACTAAACCTCGCGCTGGTAGGCGCGAGGTTTTCAAAAAGGAAAATTTAGACGGGCGCCCAGGGCGCTGGCGATGCATTAAGGTTGGAACGCGTTTCCAACAGTTGCGAGCGAACGGAGAATAGTAGGCGGCCGGGAGCGGGACCAGGTTCATGCTCTGGCTGGTCGCCTACTGATGAAAATAATAAATTTAATATAGCTCCCACGGGTGGCCTGTTAGAGGCCGTTTTGTGTGGCGAAAACAGAAAATTTTAGTGTCCCGATGGGGTTATCCCGGGTTGCGCGGACCGGTTAAGTTAGGCGGCTGGGTTTTCGATGAAACTGTTAGGGTAAGACCCTGTGGAGGTATTGAGCTTGAAAAATCGGGGAGTTTTGGTTATTTCTGTTAAGATTTAAACCGTTGAAAATTTAGCGTTTAAACGCCTATTCAGGGGTCCCTAAGTATTCAGGGGTACGGAGCGGGCTGACCCGAATGCGAGATTTTGAAGCCCCAGGGGGCCCTAAAGATACTGAAATAATTCTATTCGCGCGGAGTACCGAAAAACTATAAAATTTTGCCTTTAAGATACCTATATAAAATTGGGGTGTAGTTGAACTCTGAGAGTTTAAATTTACCTCCGCGCTTGGTTCTCGCTTCATTCACTGAGTCGGTTATATAACAGATGCATGCCAGGATGGGTCCTCACGGTTCGAATGCCAATAAAATTTTCCGTTTGCGTTTTGATAAAGGTTCTGCACAATGCCCCGACCCATCCTGACACACGGTATCACCTATAAGCTAAAATAACATAACATTCATATAAGGCACACAATAAACGCACAGGTTATCATTGATTTTACTTGGGTCGACCGGATACCCTACTTAGTGTCACAAATATTCCGTCTTGGTGCCAAAATCACCCCGTGCACCTCGGGCGGGTGGAGCGTGACTACACAACATTTTATATCCATGACATAGTATGACATATTTTATTTTTATGACAACGATTAATGGTACACAGCATAATACTCCGGTCACGCTCCACCGGTATCCGATCGCCCGTCCCACGATACTCGCCCCGTATTTTGACTAAACTTTGCGTACTTTCTCCTTTTGTATATCCCGTTAGAATCCCCAAAACCTCGGGCTGTTACAAACTAGGCAGACACAGGCCACGCACACATGCCCACAGGTGGATATGGAATAGGGGATGGTTACCCATTAAGTCAGGCCTCCTCCATGAAAAACCAAAAACCCAGGGGTTACACTTTTTTCGGAAAAACCCGTCTTCCAGAAAAAACCAACAGTGGGATGTGTACGGTGGTTTGATTATCTAATCAAGCTATTTATGCATTTCGAATGACACGTAACGGCCTAGTTCGCTCACTGAGATCACTTGCACCAAAATGACACCTCTAAATACCTTACATTCAATGAAGCGAAATCCTACAAATTAGTATGAAGATTAAAGCCAACTGTGAAGTATACGGTTGAACGGTATTCAGATACAAAGATTAAGTCTATCGCTGTAACCATTTTCTTATTTGTGGATTTTTAGTCATCATGATCAATTTATGAAACAGCATCGTCTTGGGGCACGCTTGCCATACATTATCTAGCAGCTGTTACCAGATTACTTTAGCAACACCGCAATGCGAATGAACCATATGGCACGCCTTGCTGCAGCGAAATCGGGTAGTTGTAAGAAACGTGCCATCTAAGATCAAGTTGAAAAATTTTGATTAATCTTCAAAGGTGCTGTACAATAAATAATACTGAAACCGATGTCTTAAAGCGTCTTATGTATAAAGTGTTGCTAATGCTCCAACCAACTTACACAATAATTTATAATTGTAATCAAATCGCTGAATAAATTCAAATACGATAGTATGGCAACGGCATGAGACGCGATCCGGTCGTCTAGATTTTTGTTCAAAAACCTGTGCTACTGTTTGCAGTAAATGATTGAAAAGTTAAAATTCCAATGCGCTCGATTACCCAAATCTCATTTTTTATTTGGCAAAATACCATATACACTATTCTTAAATACACAGTTTCGCAATCCCCAGACTTATCAAGCTCAATTAGCCAAAGAACATCAGAAATGCAATTATTTTCAAACATATATATATGCTACTACATATATAGCGTACCTCACAATTATAGACATAATTCATCAACGTTTGAAAATTGCCTTAGAATACAATGTCATTTACAATTTAATCAAGTCGAGAATTAGCATAGCTATGTGCGAGTCGACTTTAGATGCGCACATCAATTTTGTTCTTTTGTCAAAATCACGATATGATTCGTAGAGGAAATAGTGTTCACATTTTTGCTGTTGGTACTGGCATTTTTGTGAACGCGAATATGGGCTCTGCGATGTACGAATGGAATTTACGTTCGCGCACATGTTCATTTCGCACGTCTGTCCGCCTTCACTAAATGATATTCTGAAACAGACAGCAATTGTCGCGGTCACGCAGTATCCTAAAAAGTAGCATAAGTACCTCATTAATATTTAGCAAAGCTTAGGGACTGCAATATATTTACAGCAGTTATGCTTAAAATAGTATACTATCACTAAACGTTCAGCATAAACATTTTGAGTGTAAAGATATCGCTATATATATTACCTGTCCCCAACAATACGGGCGAGGGGCACGGACTCGCAAGATACGGGTTTGGTTTACAATATGATGCAGTCTCGACACGCCTTTAATCCTTCTTAGACAATTTCGTTCGAACACCTACACTACTAGAAACGTTTTGCATTCAGGGCCCCATGTTTCTGCACCATAAAGATGGGTGCAATGCACGAGTCGCATACTCTCAATTTGGTATATTGGTATACTGTTTCGGATTCGATTTCCAGGACTCCGGCTTTACCCATATTTACTACAAATCCAACTAGCTCACACACTAAGTGGGAATGGAGTTACTCATTCGTTGCATGTCCCTTTCTGATTCCACGAATCGTGCAATGTATAGATCAGTAAAACTTTCAAGATATGGGATAACAAAACTGGAACATAGTCCTGTGAGATTACTACAGCAAAGAGTGGACCACGGTTCAACAGCGTTAGACATGATTACCCCTTACCATACATCGGTTTTGATGTGAAAAGTGGAAGTTGTAGTTCCGTAGACGCGGACGAACTACTGGGAACTGTTATATATTTCTCTTACCACACAACAGCGCTTGCGACATTCCCTCGGTTTCCACTGTGATAGATTCTGCATTCAGCTCTTTGTAAAATGGTAGTATAATGGTTGTCTTCTACGCTTCTGTGAGTTTCAGTGTCAATTGGCACTTACCACACTCTGAAGCGCTTGCAGCATGCCTACATATTTTAATACCTCCGCTGGTAATTCGTCAATGCGAGGACCTTTTCCGGAGCGCAGTGATCCAATGACTTTGTCGCATCCACCTGCAGTTGGTAGATTACGATGGTCATTTAATGAATACCAGCGTTGGGAGCTCGTTTTATGACTGGATATAGTGCGACATCTTTGTTCAGTAGTTGCTTGAAATGCTCTTTCCAATGTTCAACGTGATTACTTTAGTCTTTGAATATACCTGCGGTGTAACTGATGGTTTCAGATACCACAACCATTCTTTTCTAGCACTTTCTACCAACTTGAAGAACCTTAGTTGGTCACCAACGTGATTAGCTTTTCTAGTTGTGCGGAAAGCTTGCGAAAAAATGTCGCAATCGGCTTCCAACGACTTAACACCGACATTGGGTTTAAGAATTGACTGTATATGTTGACTATGCCCGTATTCTGATGTCAAATCTATCGTTTCTATTGAAACCCACCTTACTTTCTTGATATCTGGTAGTTTTACAACTTGCTGGGCAACAGCAGTGGGAACAGTTGGCAAATTCTTCCCACTCTGTTTCTATAGCACCCACCTCTGCGTTGTGCAGCGTTGCGTGCCTGTGCCTTTAAACGTGGTGTGTGTGTGCAGTTCATTCTGTCCATGAGTAGTTTCTGCCATAAAGACAAAATATATTCGATTGCGTGCACTTAAAACACACTTGCGTGCCTGTGTCTTTAAACGTGTTCCCGTGTGTGTGTGCAGTTCATTCTGTCCATGAGTAGTTTCTGCCATAAAGACTAAATATATTCGATTGCGTGCAGTTAAAACACACTTGCGTGCCTGTGCCTTTAAACATGTTCCCGTGTGTGTGTGTGCAGTTCATTCTGTCCATGAGTAGTTTCTGCCATAAAGACAAAATATATTCGATTGCGTGCACTTAAAACACACTTGCGTGCCTGTGTCTTTAAACGTGTTCCCGTGTGTGTGCAGTTCATTCTGTCCATGAGTAGTTTCTGCCATAAAGGCAAAATATATTCGAACCTATAACTGCTAACTACGTGTTGGGTCTTTGAAAGGTAAAATACAGTTTCTTTTAAACAAATCCAATGAAAGCAAAACCGACGGCTACCAACACAATGCAATAATGTCTCTACAGTTGTGGTGTCGTTCTGTACACTTTACGATATCAAAATCAACGAGTTGGTCCGTTGTTATGCTGGCACAATTTTGCATTTACATATTAATTTCACATTATTTTTCCTGCCTAAATAAATAATTTTCCAAAGCTATACTGCTACTAATTTATCCAACATCACTACGTTTTCGATTTTAACTTAGGCAAAGTATAAGGAAAACAAGCTACATACATAAAAGACACATCCAAAACAATTTCTTGAAAGCGTCGACTAAATGGTAACAATACAACTGGGCTCATATTTTGTTGCGATTTGGGATTTAGCGGTTGTTTTGAAATTTCGAAAGCATTAAAATTATATAAAATTCTATTTTAGAATGGTTTCCGAGCGAGTAGCTTGTGACAATTATGTTTGGCGAGTATCTCATGTATTTCCTATACCGGGGTACGAATTAGAAACGGTTAAATCGCTATCAACCGGTGCTGAAATAACTTATTGGAAACACTGCGTAAGCAGCAGTTTCCGTATGACGCGCGTTTACAAATGAAAGGTGTGTAGTACATCATAATGTATTGTTTTATCTTATTTTCTAGCCAATATTTGCAATACGACATTACCTCACGTCATTCTACGTATTTCATAAGGCCTAAAATTTCGGTTTACATGTGCCACTTCTTTGCTCAAATCAAGGACGATATGTTTGCGACACGAACCAATACAAAAGACTTCCCATGAGCCCGCGTTGTAGACTACTAATGCATAATATCATGTTAAATTAGTGATGAAAACAATATCAGTTCTAGACAGGTGTGATAAAAATACACAAGCCAGAGACATTTATTATCAAAACTTAGTAAAAAATATGTATACATGTCGTCTGATCTCCCCGCCGTTTCTCGCCGTATTTGGAAAGACGCTTGATCGCAATGTAGCTGATCAAAACCACGGTCGAATCATTCAATCGTAATTAGAGCCACAACACAGTCAACCCGGCGTATTCAGCAGTAGCTCAAGCCATTATTTAGGAATCATCATGTTTCTTCAAGTTCATCTAGCATAAATATGAATAGAACACTGCAGATTTAATAATAATAATCACAGCTCGGCCGCAGTGGTGAGGTCGACGTTCGATGACCAAAATCTATACCATTTATTCGTTATAAGCCGAGACGGCGGTATTTAACTCAACGTCCGACTAAGCATTGAATCAAGCTCGGCTTCTACTTTTTGTCGCGCTTTCATTCGCCGCGTTTGGACTTTGCGGACGTAGCCCTCGATAAACGACCGCGCTTTGTCATAATTTATGTCGCGATGCTTGCACTTTGTCACCATCTGCAAACATAAATTTGAAACCAGGGTCCATTTTGTAAAAGAACTACAACCAAGTGTGTGTTAGGGAACATTGTGACACTTGCCCGCACTTTAATACAACCATGTGTTACATATGTCGGCGTTTTCGACATTATCCTTTTATTGCTCGAAGGGTCAAAACACACTGACTCCCAATTATCTGGTTTCAATATTTACTAAAATTTTTTCCCGGGTGACATGATCAGGAAAAGCAGCCTGCTTTTGAATATGGGGAGGCCGGTGTTTGCCAGAGGTATTAAATACGGCACGCCCAGCCGGACTAGATTATAAAAACGAATTAAAAAATGGTATCAGCAACGTTGCTAAAACGGCTCCATATTGGTTAAATTCAGTCTACTGATGACAGTATGAGGAAAAATTGTAAAATATCTTTTTATCTTTCGGTGTAACTCATGACTCATATTAGGGTGAACGGATTTCAACAAATTTGGTCGACGTGTCTTCAAAAGAACACTAAGGGCTCCGACCCCGTATTCTCAGTCAAACGGCATCAGACAATTCGTTGTCTTTCTGTGTCAATGGTTGTACATTTCCGTTTCACTCCACCTGTCGCACAGAGACGACCACTATCCGGAATCATTAACGAACGTGAATGCAAAATAAATTTGGCGTATTTTTGAACGAATATTTTTGCGTTCGCTTACAATCATCGCAAACGAACGTGGAAATGTTTGTTAATAAATAACGGTGTTATCTTCGTTTTTGTGAACCGATTTTTGTCCGTGCCTGTAGATGAACATACATATTATTCATATGTCATTGAGCAACCGGAACAATAACTGTAACTTTTTGCCTGATCCAGAACTGAAACCGAAACTTGATCTTATCAATCAGGTATAAGAAAAGGAACTAGTACTAAGCATCTTGTTCGCTAGAGCTGAACGACGGGCATGTAGGGTGATTTAACCCGCTAAACACATTCGTTTCATTGTTTTAAAAGTACTTTGGGTATGTCGTTACCATTCTGAAGTGTTGTCTGATACTATAATGCTAATTTTTGGTAACACAATTGTGTGATTTTAGCATTTTTTCAAGTAATTTTACGCTAGAGCTATTATTGAGCTATACATTTTTGTGACAACTAGCTACGAATGCAGTTGTACTCATATGAAAAATAGGTAGATTCACACATGCTGAAGCTCCGAGGTGTCATGGTGGAGGCAGCGCTGGTCGGTAGAGTGGAGAGGGGGAGGTCGCCTCATAGAGGCTCTCTGGGAGGACGGGTGCTGAAAAAAATTGACGACCTCATCCCCATCGACGACCCATTTTTACCGAATTTACAACCAAGCTCTGCCAATTTCACCAATTATTGCTAAAATTTTCCGGCAAGGGTAGTTCCCCGTCTATCCCTGTTTGGTTGCTTTGTTGACACATGGTTAAGACGAACTATTCTTACATGACTAGCTTAGATTAGAAATGCTTTGATTCTTAGATTAAAAATGCAACTGGCTGTAACCGCAAATTTATAAACCTGCTTAACGAAATCAAAAAGCGAACTGCTTTGAAAATTCTTCAGCCAATAGAATTAGACTCCATTAGGCTGTGAAAAAATCTATGTAACATTGTCGCGTGCATAATAGAATTAACTATAAAAACATCTGGCAGTTGTCAGAAGATCTGGTATATTTTCGACACTTGGGTCGTTTCACGCTACGATGACCTTTTGGTCGGGGGGGGGGTAAAACTGGATATTTTGGCCAGTAGCACGTAAACGTGCAGGGAACTGGTAAAAATGTTATTTGCGCTAGGAAGCGTCATTAGTTAGCTAGTTCAAACAAAAAAATTTTCGGCTTCACGCACGCCGTAAGAGGCTGGACATCCACATAAGTCCCAAATTGACAAAAATCGTAATGACTAATTTTACGACCTCTTTTTTTCGGGTAGTGTCGTGGCTCCGTGTTCGAAGTTATTGCCCAAATTCTTTTCTATGCAGGATTAGTCAGGTCTACACAACATTTTCAATTGCACGATTTTCGAATTAAATTTGACCCAAGAATAGGCATAAAAAGCTTAATTTTTGATATACGGAGTTCCGTATAACGTCATTTTGACCGCGCTGACGGGCTGCACGAGATACGATCACAAAATCGAGGCTAGATGCACCCGGGAGCATACCAGAGGCCATTTTATGGTACCTTACGGAGCAGCAGGGGGGTGGTATTTGGGAAGCCATAGCATAAAAACGGTTAAAAATTTACTATAACGACCTCAAATTACGGATCCTTGATGTTTTTTGCTCAAAGGGTGTAAAAATGAAGATAATCGGGGCCAAAAAAACTCATTAGTCATTTTTTCTGGGGCAAAACGTCATCGTAGCGTAAAATGACCCACTTCTATATGCTGCCATTTAGCAAGTAGGTTCTTTTTCCATATTTTTTGGAAGAGCCACTAATATGCAGTGAAAATTTACAGAAATGGCTTTAATAACTGTCATGGATGTATTTTTACCTAATGTATTTCTTACGTTTGCTCAGAAGGTCAATTTGGAGCCCGAGTTAGGCGGTAAACCCAGGTTATCTAAGCTAGAAGTTTTCTGTCAGAGACGCGTTGTTAAACAATTTTCTGCAAAGTGCTATAATTTGATATTGCTTCATAATGTTGTTCTTTCTAAAGCATATGAAAATTAACTGATAAACACAATAGGAAGCAGTTTGATATTAAGCAGGAACCATCGGCAATGGAATAGCTAACAAATTCTTGACAATGTATTTCAAAATTTTTAAATAGCGTTTGATCGACTAGTATCTATCTATCTATGCTTTATAAACTATTTAGTGGAGATGGAGTACAGGCTAGGGAAATTGAAAACTAAATAAAGGTACCATAGAGAGAACGGAAAGACAGAAAATATTTTATGTTGTGCAAATAGCACCAAGAACATTGCTGCACTTATGGTTAGTTTGTTAGCTAATTTTGATTCGAAAATGGAAAAATTTATTACAAATCTCGCCATTCAAGCGTGAAGTGGTGAAACTGGAACTTCGATTCAGGCGAAAATTGACCGGAACCGAGACCAGTAACCGGAATTAAGGTTACTCCTAATATACGTATATAATGTAATAATATATACGTAGCCAAGGCCTGTGGCTTCTGTTTACCAATAGTTATCGTCGTCAATATTCTGGCCAAACCCACCTGCGGAACGGTCTTCTTCATTATCTCTTTGTACTCATCTTTTGTGACATCACCTGCGTCGTAGAAGGGCTTCAGAATATCTTTTGCTACTTGCTCGATATCAACCTGGCGATTGATTTTGCGGATCATCTGAAAAACCAGCCCAAAATTACATTAGAAATCGTGCTTCGAAGATTTAGGTGACGAAACTAAATACAAGATTACGCCGATGACCCGTACCGCAAATGGTTAACTAGCGGTATTGTGTCGAAACTACATTGTTTGCGATTATTGAACCAGAATTTTGATACGCCGTCTAAACAGGTTTTTTTTAAATTCATGCTGTGCTAAAATGTTTGTTTTTGAAATTTACCCATGTTTTTAATTAACCCACAAATACCCAAGTACCCTGCTTTAGCGTTACAGGGACGGTCAAGCAATGATAATTAACCGGTTACTAGCAATTTTATATTATTGCATGCATTATATATTTATACCATGGACCAATCAGTTATATTTAGCACTAATTACTTCATATTACAGTTTGTCAGTTTATAAGCATTTTATTTGCATTTCATGGTCAGTTTATAAGCGTTCAAAGTTTAAAAAATTTTTGTTTTTATAGCCTTTAATTAAACAGTTCAGGTGTGCTAAATTTTGTGTTTTTTGAAATTTATGTGTGTTTTTTGGAATTTCACTGATGATTTGATTATTAACTCACTTTCTAAAATCGCTGTAATGTCAGGCAACACGGGCGTGACATTATTGGTTACATAATGAATATAAACGATATTGCTAGGAATATTTTAGATGTCAATAACTGTTAGTTCCTGTTTTTGCAAGTAATGTCAAGTTCCGCCATCGTGTCAAATAGTCACACAAGGGAGACCGTATTGTTTTTATTCCTGTAAGCCTAAGACTAACCTTAGCCTGGGCTAACAGACATTGTTCTAGGCTATACACTTGTTAGAGATGGAGTCTGGTGACAATTATGGGACCCAGTCACGGTATAGTGACTGCCAGAATTAAGTGCAAAATGATCGAAATTTCGATCGATTTCGCTTAAACGAAATTCCGACTGATATCGCTTGAACGAAATTTGTATCGATTTCGATTGCACTGCAGGTACTGATCCGGCGACACGACCACCTTCCATGTCAACACATGACTAAATAGACTGGCGAAGTTGTAATAAGAAACAGACATGGCGTTGCATAATATCAAACATATAGTTAATATGTCATCCGATTACATTAACTATACATAATGTAATCATAAGTTCCAATAGTTTATAATCTATATCATACTGATATACGAATAAGTAATGAATAAGCCTCTATTATACTGCATACACACAAAGCATGTAATAAGATAGTGCAACCATGACATGCATATAGATATATGCTAGAGTTATATTACTAACATATCATTTTATGTATCCTTAATGTACTATAAAGTATATTTTACGTATATTCAGTCTCAAATCTTAACCGTAACTTGTGTCTTAACTGTAACTTATATTGTGATATTACATTAAAACTGTGTTTTGTGGAACCATAGAAGGCGAATACAACATCAGTGAAAACAACAGAAGTGTAAACCACTTTTGTGTTTTGGAAGTCGTTGACGTTTGGAAGTCGTGGATGTCATTGACTAGCAGTGGTTTGTATGCGAAAGGCTAGCAGTTTAGAAGCAGCCTGCGCATGAAAATGAAGTAAAAAGAACACATACTAATGTTCAGGACCTGTCCTGTGCACAGTGAGGGGACGAGAGACCCCCACTTTTTAAATCCACTATGTTCATCCCCCACCCGGCTGGGCTCTCCATTCGCTGAAAATTTTGCCAGTGGGCATGAACCGTTGGCACCGATTTCTGAACCAGGGGGAACCGAAAAATGCCAGGGGGCCCACCCCATCCCCCAATTTGGAGAAGCCAGCTCGGCGAAACCCCCATGTTCAGGTAAATCCAAAAACTTATATGGGTCATTTCACGAAACCATGTAATTTTTCGGTGGGCTACATCGGCACTTTTTGACCCGTACCACCAGTCTTTTGAAAGAAAATTTAATTGCGCTGTGTGGTGTAGTAATATGTTGTCCGACGGTCATTATAAGGTATGGTGGACTTCTGTGCCCCTAACATAGCAGGAAAAAGGGGTCCACAAATCGGATGGGCCAAATGAAGCCAAAAACACATGTCCCACTGTAAACGCTCGCGGTATCGCCAGCACATAATACATATGTGTGTTTTTCATTTCACTGTGATCGTTTGATATTTGCTAATTTTTCCGGAAAAACTTGGGGATAAACATAGACACTGAAGCTGACGCCAAGCTTCAGAAATTTTTTTCGTGACATGTAGCCCCCCGACCTAGGTCAAATCTGACAACTCGCATACGTTGGTAAATAATGTCAAAGTGCACTAGCGCCAATAATTCTATATAACGATAATCGTAATCGGTACAGGTGTCAGTGAAAAAAAGAAAGTGAGCGTAATATGTCTATGTGTTGCTTAGTTATGAGGCCGAAGGTCACAAAGTGCCAAAAATGAGGTATGCAAAATGAAGCCCCCCCCAACCTTACGAAAATGCAGTTTAAAAAACCAGATTTAGCATACAGTCTTACAATAGGCCGGACAGAAATAAAGTAACTCCCCACTAGAATCGGGCCATGTTTTAAAAATTTTTAAAGAAAACGTAGCCCCCGCCGACCAAATCCAAATCCAGAACCTCTAGAAGTAGTTAAGGTTTTACGCGTTATATGTTGTAGAAAGGTGTAGGTCTCCACCCGACTTAAATTGTAGCCTCCCGACTTCAGGTGTAGCCCCCCCCCGACTTACACATATCGGGATGTGAATTTTTATAAGACCTATGGATCTGCCTGAAATTTTCTGTCGGACATGTCCCACTCACGGTTGGTTTATGAGCATAACATGATATCTGTATGTGCTGTATCCGTTGAGCTAGAAAAACTTCTGCGACACGCTTATCCTAAATTGACCATTTTTAACCTCAAAAGGTCTCTAACGGCACCAATTATAGGCCACATGTCCTCCAAATGGCTTGACCGCGACCCTTTTTGTCCGGCTTGCATACAAACAGACCATAGTTCATGTGTCGCTGCGTCAACCTATAGAATAAAGACTTATTTCGGATTAAAATTTGAACCCCAGGGGCTCTTTGCGACCCCTGTAACAGGTTTAGGAAGTTCGTTTTGCATAGACTCCGATATTCGAAAAATTCAAGGTTTTTTACGTCGCAAGGGGTCTAAACACTGTACATTCGAAAACGTTTCATTTTGGCTTCAAAAAGTGGTGTTTAAAATTACATGATTTCGTGAAATGACCCATATTTATATGACTAAAATTTATGTTTTTGCACGCAAAATATAATTTAAACATTAATAACAACTATTTCCAATGCTAAAAAGTCGTCTTATAACTCGAACATACATTCACGGCAGTAAACTACACAAAAATATGGAGATATTTAGTATTTTTAGCAAAATTTATCCCCTCCCACAATTTGAAATTTATCCCGAGAAAGAACATAAGGACCCTTCGAAGTTCCCTCACATTTCGGGGGGCTGAGGGCAAACCAGCAGGCTGTAAACCATGCCTCCATTCTGCTCGATAAAACGTGACCTACGTTGCATCTCATCGCCCTTCTCTCGATAGTGCACTACCTGGTCGGCTTTTAATCAGAAATTTACATTAATGGTCATCGTAACGCTTGGTTCACCAGCTAAAGTTTCCACAATTTGATTTGCTACATCACTACAATGACCTTAGGCATTGTCACCGAATATTGCCGGTGCATAACTGCTTCGTTGAAAGTTTTACCGGTTTAGGGACCTGAATATGGAACTACAAAATCGTCAATAAGGCAGAGTCGCTCTCTTTCCCGTCGCTTTTCGAGTTACTATCGAAGAAAATAACGATAGCAACTAACAGGACAGTGTTGTTAGTCAATTTTACTACTACCTCGTGCTACTTAAACATTAAAGATAAGCTAGTGCGATCAGCATGGCCAGCATCGACGTTAGCTCATACATGAGTTCTATTATAATATACAGGGTTTTTTGTTATCAACTATTTATGAAAATTCCAAAACAAACAACAAAGTATACTGCCAATGTAACTTGGCGTATCGAAAGAAGACTTTAAGTCGACTATACTGTCGTACATGGATTTTGCAGCATGAACGTCAATACAATCGCTGTGCCGCCGAGCGATTGGTGTTAACTTACGTTAGAATAGCTACTAACATCCACAACCATTAAACCAGAATTTGTTTCATTACTTAGATAAGCATGCCAGAAATTTATGTAATGGATGATTTAAGCGCTTTTTTATTCTCATTGGTAATTTAAATGTAACCGTTTTTGAATAATTCAGGGATCATGGGTCTTGGAAACTCCTTTTGCAGCCTAAGCCTGGATCCAAAGATTATTTTGAACAAACAATTTATATACGATTTTATTTACCATATTTGCTGTATAAAATGGGCCTAACTTGACTGAGACATCCGCTCCCGTTGTCGATATGCAGCCAAAAAAACTGTCTTGTGGAAACCACGTTGACCCAACCCCTTCTCAGTCAATTTTTACGGTGGAAGAAGTTGGAATACGTTTTCGACCCTAACAAAAGAGCGCAAATAATAAAGATTTACTTCGTTTGAGCTATCGTGCGATACGATTAAACTGTGAAATTATAAGTGATGTATGCCAAATAACACAAGGTACAGTCCCAAAATTCACCGAGAATTTAATGAAAAATAGGCCTCTTCGTTAATACTGAGAATTGAATTACGCTTACCCAACATAATAATTATTAATATTTTTACTACAGATATTAAAAGTCTAAAGTTAAAAGGTGTTTACTGCAGAGCTTAACTAATTTTATCGCCGAAACACCATATTCGGCCGGCCCTACAGAACCGGCGAAAGGTATTGCAATAGAAAACGATTAAAACCGCAATCAATCGATATTTTATTTCAAAATTGTAATCGATCGAAATTTCGTTTAAAAGTCGCAATACGTCGAAATTTCGTTTCAAAACCATAATCGATTGAAATTTCGTTTAATGGAAATCGAACAAAATTTGGATCGACTATTGCGCACTTATTTTTGGCCACGATTATTTAGCCAATTTTTTCCACTGCTATACAGTATAGACACATAACGCTATTAAGTATTGAAATAGAGCATTTAACATATGATTCAGAAAATATGTACATTCCAATTTCATCCAAATTGGCCTTAATACTTTGTCGTCATCCACTCATTATCTTTGTTGTAATTAAAAATAATACAAGTTGTATCGCGTACCTCGGCAGTTCGATTTCCTGTTGTTGACGTAACTTCAGCCGACGACCCGCCACCGGCCACAACGCTGTCCAAGTATCGCTGTATGCGCTCTTGTTTCTTGTGTTTGGAACGAACGACAGCGGAGTCCGCAAAAGTTGCCAGTTTATTCGACTCATGATGTTCTTTGTGTATTAGCTGGTGAACAACTTCAACGTCGTCATCGTTTGTTGTATGGTGACGACCTGTTCTATGTCGGTGCTGTCCACGACCAGAAATATCGCTACTCGTCAACATTACATCCACGTCCACAATTTGTTTCGAACGTCGCTCGGGTGTTGTCGTTGTTGCTGGTGCTGTTGTAACTCGAGAGCCAGAACTGTTCAACGGTAGGGGTTGCTGATATGTTGGACTTCGAAGTGGTGATGGAGTCATTATTGCGGATACTTTTTCGCCGGCACTAACTTCACGGACAGCAGTCGAAGGGGGTTCATCCGAAACGCCTTCAAGAAACGGAAGCTGTTGGATTTTAGCCGGTGATACTGGCCGCTCTGCAGCATCAAGCATCGATTCGAGCTCTTGAAGACTCGGCTGAAAATCTTCATCACTTGTAGGGGAAGGAGCATGTTTGACAATTGCTGAAATATCTTGTATCATCGCGCTTTGCAGTTCAACGGCCTCGGTACCATGTTTCAAACTCAGCATTGTAGATTCCGCGACAACCGCAGTTGGTTCAACTTTCATTGTCGACCTCACGAATTCAGATTTTGTTTGCCGAGGCTGATTATCGAGAAATGTTGAAACCACTGTTTCGGTGGTCGACGCACATGCACCTGTGTAGTCTTCACCTGCAACAATACTTGCACTCGAAACATCGTCTGCTCTTGCTGAAGCAATTTCCTCGCTTGCTTTTACCACATCACTATTGACATGTTCATTCTTTGGGTGTTTGCGAAGACTATCCATAACGCTCAGCAGTTCTGGCCGAACAGTCGCCGGATCAAAACCCATCGTTTCAAGATACTGTGACATCGATGTTGTGCTGGTTTCCTCTGCTATTCCGTGACTGCTCGCCAAGTTACCAGCCCCACCTTCCGTCCTTTGATCAGCATGATCTTCAGAAACCGGTACTTGCTCGTCGTCCTCAGTTTCCGTTTCATCAATCACTACAAATGCGGCTGGGTTCTCATTATCGTCTTTCCCTGCAGTCATTAAATCCGAAGGATGTTGCTGAACGGAATTATCGTCGTCATCGATCTCACCAACGTCCTGTGTCTGTTCTTCAAGTAGTCTCTGCTGTTGCTTCCACAGCTTCGTATCGACTACCAGGCTAATCTTTTGACGAACGGTTTTCGGTCGTACTGTCGGTGTGGCTGCTGTGTCTGACTGAACCTGCGTAGATTCTACAGGTTGAGGCAGCTCGATTAGCGCAGACGACTGCGCTGCTGACGACAACTGCTCTTCGACCGATTCATCAACTGTCAACACGTCGCCTGATAAATGACCGTCCTCTTCGGTATAATTATTCAACGTCATTTGACTCCGATTATCTTGCGTTGCACTGGTTAAACTAATAATATTCGAAGAATTTACGCCTTTAGAACAGCCTTCATTTTGTTCAATGGTGAAATTTTTGCCGTCAGGGATGTCATCTTCATTCTTTTGTATTTCTTCAGGATCATACCGTTCAGGCCCAACAGGTAACGAACATACCTTTTCATACATTGTCGCTCCATGTTCAGCAACTTTATGAAACCCATTGGCAATGGCTGAAATTTCAGTATCAACTGATGGTTCCGTACGAAGGTTAATTTCACATGACTCGACTCGATGAGACACTTCTACTTCCATTTTCCAGCCCGACGAGTCGTGTTTAGTGGAGCAATGGTCAGAATCTATGTCGTTTCCATGGCGTGACATTTCCGGCACACCCTCGCTATGATCTCTGTCTACGTCGCACCTTTTGTGCTCCTTGTGTCTCTTTTTCTTCTTTTTTCTGTTGCTATGCTCTTTTACTAGCGCCTGCTCACGATTTTCAGACAGCCCAGTGTCCAGATCACCAAAAGACGACAGCTGAACGGAATCTCGCATATATTTTCTATTAACGTCATGTAAATCACTATTCTCAATGCTACTGATATCTCGAACACTACTTGCAGACAGTAACGCTTCGTCTATTTCACCTTCGCTCAAACCCGCTCCACCATCTTCGGACCAATCCTGTTGGTCATTTTCGTTGTGTTCGCTATAATCTATTAATAAACGAGATGGCGACAAAAAACTTTCACTTCGAGAACCTCTATGCCTACGATTAGTGTCTTGCCTGCTACTAGAGTCGTTTTCTTCGACTGCACAATCGTATTGGACTCGATGTTCAACGCTTCGGTTATGGTTCGAAAAAATTATTTCTTGAGTATGATGCATCGCGCGGCCAGCACCGCTTCCTGCATCTGACGGACAATCCTGATCAGCATCCTTAGGATGGCTACTTCCGTAGATGCCGTCTCCGTGGTGCTGGCGGTCGTCGCTTTCATCCCTGTTCGTTTCTCTTTGTTCCGCAATGTCATCCACCACTTCTTTTCGTCGTCGACGATGTGTCTTTTTCTTCTTCGTCCGTTTTGCTTCCACATGATCAGCCTGTGGTTCATCTTTGTCATGTACCCGTCGACGTTTTCGTTTTCGAGGCTTCCCTCTATCGCTGTCAATAGGCAACATCCCCGGGCTTTCGGTGTTTTCGTTGCTTACAGATTCTGGTCGAATGCCGCTATTACTTGCTTTAATAACTTCCAGTTCGCATTCCTCGCTTTCGGTCAATCGATGTTGCGATTCATCTCCCGAAAATCGGCGGTCACTGTTACGTCTGCCATGTTTTTCCAGCGCCCTTTCTCGCATTTGTGGGCTTCGGTGGATATCAGGAAATGTGACATTTTCATGATCCTCGGGACTTTGGTTAGATCCAACCATCTGTAACTGCTTGTATTTCCGCTGTCGTTGACGTCGGCGACGGTATCTACTTTCTCGGTTATCCGGAGTGTGAGTTCGTATATCGATGTCGCTTTCGTTTGGCTCAAACGAAACGGCTTCGGGCGCCACATCCACACGCCTACCGTGACGATAATTTTCAGTATGCGACCTGTCTTCTTCTTTGAATGGCGGTGGCGACAACAATCGCTGCGGTGCTGGACCAAACCACACATCTGCAAGAGTTGTTGGCTGATGTAAGTCCGGTGCGACATCACTTTCATCATTATTAACAGAAGAACGCAGTCCGCTCACGCGGCTGGTTGATTCCCAGTCATCATTGGATGACCGTGATACGCTATTCCTGCGGCGTGTATGAACAAGCCTTCGTGATTTTTGACGTGAGCCGGCCTCATATCGATCCTCATCGTTTTGCGGAATCGACACTGATAACGCAACACGGCGATCCTCTCGAAACCGACGACTTTTTAAACTGCGACTACTGCTATCGAGTCGTTGCTGATGCCTGCTGTTTTTACTGCATTCAACTTCCTCAATCCTTTCTTCACTTGAATGACGTTGTTTGCTGTGATATTGTTTAAATGTATTCTCGTCCAATAACGGCGGCGGTTTTTTAATTCGATTCATCTGCTCTTCACACTCATGCATTAGCGTTAGCAGAGACACTGGTGCAGCTCCGCGGCTTCCAGAAGCAACTGAGATTGATTCATCTAAATGTTGTTTTCGCGGGCGATCACTGATATACTCGACTCTTTCAGGCGACACCGAATATTGCTCGTGGCTGCGACTGGGTCCACGGACGGGTTTCTTGCACGTTAGCTCGCTGTGGCTTTTCTTACCAAACGATGGAAGGTTTTCCCAATCACGGTCATCGTCATCGTATATTTGTTTCTGTCGCCGACTACTTATGCGCTCACAGCGAGATTCATGTTGTTTTAGCGGCATACGTTTCTCTGTCGATTTTGCCAGCTCTGAATACTCAAGCGTTGTTTCCTGGTCTTCGTCGTGTCGGCTACGACTTCTGCTATCGCTGTTCTTCGTTCGTGTCACGTTGAGTTGGCTAGGCTCCTTTAAATCTATGTTCATTTGATGTGTTTCTTCATTGTCGTCTATATTCTTCGTGGACCGCTTCTTCCTCCTCTTCTGCTCAAATTTTACGTTTTCCTGTTCAACATTAGGAATTTTGCCATCACATTTACTGCTGCGTTTTTTGGTCTTTCTCGTTTCGCCTAGATTTATATCTCCCGTATCGAGAGTTTTAAAACGCAAGGAAGGTGAGGCGGGATCGCCATCATGATTTAGCCGACGTTGTTGCCGTTCCTGAAACGGTAAGTTCTCATTAAACATGTGCGACGTGCGAGAAGACTGAGACTTTCGACGATTGTCGGATGAACGACTGCGGGACTTACGACGCTGTCTCGTTGCCAGCCCGGGTGATGTTCGTTGCGCCGTTTTCACGCTATGCTGCCGCTGTCGGGAAGAACGTACATTTTCGGTCTTGCTGTTGCGTCGTTTCGACATTCGCCGATGCGACAATGAGCGTTGCCGACAGCGAATCCGTGAGGACGACCGATTTCGACGCCGTCTGCTATCACTGCCAATGCTTCGACTACGACTCCTTTTCTGAACAACGTTACGTTCGGCAGGCGACGACGTTCGGCTACTGCCAACTCTTCGCTTTCGTTCTCGACGGCGCCGCTTTTCGGCTCGATGTTTATCGTCATCCAGTAGCGGCGACAACGATTTATGAGATGGAGAACTCGACGACTTGGCTTTTGCTCGAATAGCTTGCCGCGACACTAGCAATCTGCGTCGCCGACGTGCTGCCTTGTTCTTATCGATCGACTCATAAACAATATCGATTTTGTCATCATCATCGTCGGGCTGGCATATTTCCGTGTCTTCAGCTTCGGTCACAACGGCTTCTTTCGAAAGGCTGTCGCTTGCCACCTTAGTTACTGCAACTGGAGTAGCCATCGATTCACCACCGCTGTTCTCGGATTGTTGTACAAAAACTGAACTCGAGGGTACTTCAGTATGTTGCGACAATTGGGAATGGTCCGCGCTTCGGCCTGAATCCTTCGCAGCTGAAATCGTGTCGGCATCAAAGGCGCTATCTGTTGCGCCGACAATCAGACTTTCGTCTGCAGTAGTATCTTCGCATATGTCAGGTCTTACAGCATTCGCCGCGAGTCCATTTTCGTTTGTGCTATCCATTGAATCATCACCAGCTGAATTACACCATTTTTCTGTTATGACCACAGCCGACCCAATATCTGTTCCAGCATTCGATCGTTCCATTTGGTTTTCGGCATGATCAATTGGCAAAGCCGGAGTCGGACGTTCGCTATCGTTCAATATTCTCTGATCCGCGGTCGACTCCGCATCACCCTTGGCTATACTGCTCGCCGAGTGTAGCTGACGATCACCATAACCACCACGACTATCGTCTTCATCATCGTCGTCCCGCAACAGCCGCGACACTTTCATCGCGTTCCGCAACGGCTTTAGCTGCATTTTGACGACCGACGACGATGCTACGCGAAAATCAGCTGGCAACGGACGCTTCGTCGCTGAATACGCCAGCGCAGCCGCCGTCGTAACATCAATAGCAGTAGGAGTAATAGTTGATGTGGTCGTGTTACCAGATGATGATGACACCGATGGAAACGACGAGTACGACGGCATTTCCATTGCGAAACATGTGCTACTATCTAGCGCCGAATCAGATTTGATACACTCAATGTGTAGCTGTCGTTGTTTCTCGTTATCTGACCGTGCTTCAGTTGCAGGCGTCGGCGACGAACCGCGTGAAGAGTTGTCGTCAGCCAAAGGATCGTACAACGACAACGCCGGTGAACTCGAGTTCAAACCTTCACGACCTGACGGCCGCTCTGGCCGATCCTCATCCCCACTGTCGTAATCAGCGACAAGCCGCTGCTGAGTTGCTGCGATGCTGTTTGTATTATTATCGTCATCCGGCAATGGTATGTCTGGCAACGATAGCTGTTCATTCGCTGAGAAGCCGTATTGACTATTTGATGACGATGTGACTGCAACTTGTGGCGGTGGCAGTGGGATATCGTCAAGAATCGGACGAGGTGAACTTGCTTTTGTTTCTTGTGAAACTCTTTGCTGACCATTATTGATTCCCGTATTAGCATGATTAGTGTGCACTGGGGCATGGTTAATAATTTTAGCTTGAATTAACGGCACTTCACACTGCGAAACAGTTACTGGTTCAGCTTGGCAGCTAGTACCTGCTGCTGTTGAAATATTAGGCGCTCCTTGCGGAATTTGTATATTTGCGACATGTTGCAGAGTTGTTTCGAGACCCGTTGACACCGATATCAAATTGGCAGCAGGTTTGCCGCCGTCCGGGACTCCGGATGATAATGCACTACTAGACGGTAACGTTCCACCTAAAATATATCCATGAGAAAATGGAACATGCGGACTGGCCGGGACACTTACCGGTACCGTAAGAGTAGATGTCGGTGCCAATTTATTAAACTCAACATGTGTAGCTTGGCTATTAGTCACGAAACGATGGGGCAAATGCGTTACAGCTTGATTAACACCAATTACAGGAGAAGGCACCGGCCTAACATTAGGTAGATGAGGTTGGAGTTGATTCTGAATAGCCACCGGCGAAATAATGGGCAAAATTCCTGAGCTGACAGTAGGTATCGAAAAACACGCATGCTCTAGCTGACTAGCGCCACTAATCTGACAACTCGGCATTTGTGTTACTGGAAAAATATTACTTGCAGCAATTTCGCTACTCGTTGTAAAAGTCGTCTGGCGCTGACATTCATTTTCGCTGTTACCCGTATTCTGTAAAACAGTATTTTTGTGCGAACCAGTAACAACACAAGTTACAGCACCACCCTGCTGTTGGGCAAGCGCAGTTGCAAATTGCTGTTTCAAGAGATCGGCGCGATTCTTTTCGTCATTTCCTTCATCTAAAGCTTTATCCGAACTATTATCCAAAGTCGAATCACTAGAACCTGGGAACCCATCATCGCTTTTGACCGATTGTGCATTTAGCTGAGGCTGTATGTTGGTAAATCTATTCTGTAACCATGGCAAATTTTTAGGTAAACTCTTCTGCCTTGCGTTGTAGGATATGCCGAGCCTCTCGTCAACATCTTGAATTCGGCTGACAGTGTTAGGCTGACAAACGGACGTGGTTAGTCTTGAGTCAGCCCGAATTTCGCCAGGAAAGACCCCCAAACGACTAACAGATATTCCGACCGGTACATTTTTTGTCGTCGATTCGATTTCAGCGGCGACAAAACTGTCCGGTTTTCTATAAGCGACCGGTGTGTCGATACCAAGGCCTCCAGCAGCCTTTAGATTTCGACAAAGCGCTTTGCATCTCTCGAGAGTTATTTTTTCGTCTTCCTGGCTCTCGAACGTAGGTATTACACTAGTCGAGATTGAGACCGATGAAGATGGAACTGCAACATCACTAGTGCTATTGTTTTCGTCGTCTTCGTTTAACAACGGATTTCGAAACGACCGCCGCGCAGCATTACCTCCCTGATCAAAACCAACAGCCCTGGAACCATCGGTTTGGCATAGATCCAATGATTCTACCTTTGAAAGTTGCGCGGATGATTCTTCGTCTGGCAGGAGACCTAACAAAATTTTTTTAATAAAGTTACCAATAGACATAATACCAACTGCATCATATGATATACAGGCTTTTGGAATCACTGAACATTTTGACTGGGAACATGTTTCGCAGCATGAACCGGTAGGCACTCGTGTTAGTAGGATCTAAATCTTTAAAATTATGAAAATTTAAAAGTAATCATTGCAAATATCCAATCACAGTTAAAAATACAGCTCAGATAACTGTGATTGTGATTTCCTAGTAGCAGATTTTATCACATCGAATTACAAAATGAGCCGTCGAATATCAGCCATGTTGCTTGAATTGTCGAAGAGATTTACACATTCAAAAACTCACAATGTGCAAGTACATAGAAGATAAATTGACAATAACATTAAAATGCTCGAGTAGTTGCGGAGATTATCACGATTGCGTGTATTTTGGTTCCCGTAGCCAAACACCAAAACCCGTTTTGTCCTAAGCCCGCAGGCTAAATAGTTATAACATCAGCACTTATTCTGCAGATATATAGAGGATGAATTTATTGCTCGATGAAATGTGACCAAAAATACGGAGATACAACCATTTTCTTGTATGCTGGGGAAATGTGCCCGTTCAAAAACTCGTTTTGACTGAAGAATGCTGTGTAAATAACGAAAATTGCAGATATACTGAGAATGTAGTGCTGTACAAAATGAGACCAAAACAGCCATACATATCGTGGCGTTGCTAAAATATTGCCGTTTTCGTTTATTTCGGGTCCATTGCGTCATTCAAAAACCCATATCGAGAGAACCGTACAGCGTAAATAGAAACAGCATACCAATTGCAGCTATATAAAGAACTACTCTACAAAATGAGACCAAAACCACCCATATAAGTAGCTCGAGTTGTTGAAGAGATCTTACCATTTTTGTGTATTTTACATCTAATGGACATTTAGATCTATTTTGAACCAAACTCGAGGTTTCAAAAGAGTTGCGTAGCAAAGTATTAGTCTTATAGAGTCTTACTAGCTCTACAAAATGAGCCCAACTTGACTCGGATATCTGTACAGGGATAAAATCTAGTCTAGTCAAAATACAATAGACAACGTGATTTTTTGGGCTCCTTCAAGACCCGAACCGAGCATTTAGACCCCAGTTTCTAGGCGAGAGTGTTGAAACCGGGCCTCGCTCATAGACACATTAAGCTTTCAAATGAGTTATCGTGCGAATCAATCCGCCCAGCCAAAATTGAGTTATGCGTGTTGCTCCATAACCCCAATCACGTACATTGCCCAATTTCACAATTGCCGCTAGTAAGAATTCTTCGCTTCGGTCATTTCATTTACTACACTCAGAATTTAATCACAAAAGCCATACACAGATGCCTTGGTAAACCAATAGTAATGTTATTCAAAATCAAAAAAAACTTGAAAGTAAAACACTTAAATACTTGGATAGCAGCTTTTTCGCAATTTTTCAGTAAAATGAAAACACATAAATAAAAAATAACATCCATTTCAAAACCTTTTTATCACCTTCAAATTTTATAGCCGCATGGAATGAAGCACGCTAAAAAGGTAGTGACGTATTATATACATACTTTTAATTTCGTTGTCACAAAAAATAACGCCATAGCTTAATGCAAAAATGGTCAAATTACCAAAATTTCCAAAAAAATTATTTTTCAAAGAATCGTTTAAAGTACAGATATAAATTTTTTTACAAAATTCGTCGGAACATGCTCCGTAAAAAAGGTTGTATCGTATTTTAATATTCTTTAAAGGCTAGATCAAAGAACGCTCAAAATCAATGGAGGGTACAAACAATAGCCCATATATTTTTACATTTTATGAGTAATGGAACGTAACGAATGGATCAACCTATCGAGATAATTTTTTTTTGAAATAAGCGTCAATAAGTAGCCTATAAAATGAAAAGCGCCTAATTCCACCTATTTATTGAACCTTTTCGATAAAGCGCGGCGGCAGTGATAAAAAAACGATAGTTCGCAATAACTTTTCGAACCGATTAACAAAGTTATAGCAGGAAAATAAAAAACGCCATCGAACGTAAAAATTATCAAAATTGGAATAGCGAAGACCAGATTCTTTCTAGGTTTTGATCTAAAAAGTTTATGAGGCCGTTTCACCTATATAAATATGAAATACCGAAAAAAGACTCTTCATCTTAATATATGATGATAGATGCACGTCTGAGCTACTGCTAACTACGCCAGTAATGACCTAGATCTTGCAGGAAAAATGAAAAAGAGATACTATGAACAATTTTATTTTGGGGTAAATGGCATCCGTAAAATCTACTCAAAAATCATTTCAATGAGACACTATCGAATAAGCTTAACTTCAGTCATGTATTTTCAACAATACGGCAATCATGGCTCAAAAAATTTTTTAGACATCACAAGGATAAAAATGCGATATGTGGGTTCGGTTTTTCGACAATTCACAAACAGCGGTTTGTGGGTTCTTCCCGAGAAGTCACGATTAACTTAGTGATATTTAGCTTCAAAATGATGATTGTCTATTTTTCAATGTTGTCAGTATCTGAAAAACTTTGCTAGCATTTTTTGTATCAACTGTAACGGATATTCTGATTTCCAATAAAACGGCGTGCAAAAAGACTTCCCAAAGATACCTGAGTTCCCCAGGTATCGCGCATTGTTCTTCGTTCGCTACGTACTGTTCGGGAGGAGTAAGGTGTTAAGTGAGTCGTGATGACCTGGAGGCAGCCGCGAGCGTAGGTAAGACTTCAAATGTAAGCGAAATTAGTCACTAACGCTCTATAAATCCAGAGTGTCGTTTCCTAAGATTTTCGCTTGTTTCATAACCGATTAGTCGATTTCAAAATAGGTTCTCCACGCCGTGTAGACGCGGTAGGAGACTTCACGGATTTGAAATGAATAGTTAATGGGCCTCCGCAGTCTTGGCGGGCACGTTTGCATATAACAGGACCTCGGACATCCTTATGCCTGCAGGCTCCTCTTAGTTTCTCGCACTAGAAAATAATGGATGCATTTTAAGATTATACAACGACCCGTCTTGTATTGTGGGTCAGTAAGATGTGAGTGGCTCCAGGTCATCCGAGAGTACAAAGTGTCAATTAAGGTACGGAGAAGTACAGCAATTAAAAGGGACGGTGTCATTTGCAACCCAGGACGCAGTCATATTCTAAAGAAAACTATAAAATAGAGACTCCCGACGGAACCGCCAAAATTCGAGTGCCCTGAGTTGTTTTCCAACTAAGTAACGCCCGACGCCCATGAAATTCACGCAAGTTACACACCGTGTTGACACTGTAGCGCATTTTGTCAATTTTGTGACAATTAATAACCATCGTAGGGTGGATCCGGACACTTCGATTGGAGTGACGTATCACAACCCCTCATGCGTTACATCGTCCGGTTTCAGGCAAGCTTTAGCGAAGTAGAAAATTTTCAACGTACTTCGGAACGCAAAATAATTTAGCTTTAGGCTCTCTATTTAAGGCGCTTCTACTGCAAATGACTGCGGGCCACAGCGCGAAACAGGGATGCCCGGACAGGCAGTAAACCAAAGTGCAGAGCGAATTTAGGTCAACTGCGACTAATCTAGTCTAAGTTCAAACCAAGTTCGCCGAGACCGCACCCCGTATGCGAGCCAGTGTCCTGATGAGTTCTCACCAGCAATGCGCTCCTCTCAGATTAATTTAAACTATGAGACGCGGTCTCTCCCACCGTGTAGAAGCGGCAGGGGTCCTCGTTCAATCACTTTTCATGTCAGAAGCATAGATCATAAAGACACGAAGGCAGGCAACGTCGTTCTGAACCCAGGAAACGCAGCCGTGGCTTCCCGTTTTGTAAAGGCCATTCGCCCATCATCATGTCTCGGAGTGACACGCTTTTCTATTGCGATAAGAGGCTCGATACATGATAACAGCTGAACGTTCGCAGGTGACCTCAGACTTGGTAAAGCCAGTCTGGTGTGTAAACATGGAGCGTGGAGGGACATTCGGGCACCGACAAAATTCACGTGTTATGTAACAGTTTTCGAAGGCGGGAAAATAAAGGGTGGGGAGTGTTTTGACGCGTAACGTGGGGTAAAAAATTTAGCAGGGATTCGCATCACAGGTCAAGCGTGTTGGGGGTGCCCTGCGAGGTACCCACGAAATTGTACAAATGGCATGCCTATATGTGTAAGTGCATAAATTTGGTTTGAAATAATAAAGTGTCAGAGTGTTAAGTTCATGCTATGCGATATATTTTGCTAATGACTTTTGATTAAGATTTCCAAAGCAAGGGTCGAACGCAATCACTCAGGATCAAGATCTAACGTAGCAATGCAATTTTCAATGCAGCTAAATTGGCTACGAAATCTCGCGGACTATTTAGGTGTTGCTGAAGCGGTAATCGACAAATCTAATATTTGACTTAGTACCGGGATCTATAGGTGAGCTTGTTTAGTTGGTTCCCTACTCCAACCGAAATTATCCACCCTAGATAAGGGCACTGGGATCAGTACCCAGGTGTTCCATAGAGTTATCATTTTAACGAGGAGGTTCTCACTGGGCTAACAAAGGTACCGGGGAACCCGGGTTCACGTACACGGGTTCAAGGCACAGGAAAAATCAATAAGGATAGTGAATAGGATTCGGGAAAGGTGGGTCAGCCTTATTGCCTGTCAGCAGGCTTACGCGTTGACTATCCGTCAGGGGGGCCTTCATACTGCTAGATACGTGGGCCTGTCCTAGGGGCCAGGCGGAACACCCTGGCAAACCCGCGGCAGCTCGCTAAGCTAAGCGATCCCCCGTCAACCAGCAGTTCACCGTGGAATCGTGGAAGCCGGGGTTTTCTGGTTCCCACACTGAAATTTATGTGGTACAGCTGGGATCCCATAGAGTCAGAACTGGTCCTAGTACAGAATACGACTAAAAGCAGACTGTTCGGCCAAAAGTTAATGTAACGTAAATGGAAATATTTAAAGTGGGAGCTCATAGTGTTAAAGTTGCGTTATCGAATGTTCTATATTTTAGTTTTGTAAAATTTGTATGTTCAGCTTTGAAGTTTCAGCCTGCCAATCCTAGATACTCGTTTTCACCTTAATAGTTTAAACATAGCTTGAAGATTTAGTACTTAATCGTAACACAAGTTTTTTCAAATGACAATACCTAAGCCATACAAATTTATGATATATTTTGCAATGTATTCTTTTAACCGGAGTTAATATTTAAAGCTGCCGACGTGGTATTAAAAACAAAGCTTGCTGAATCAATGGAATACCACCGGAGCATATTATTCACAAAAAAATCAACAGTTTAAAAATATTTTAGGGATACATTATTGCCGTTTGGTTTACACATCAGGTCCATACATTAAACGCGAAACATATGGTTCTGTTTGCAATCTGCCCCTCCGGTTGATGATTTACTAGAAGTGTACTGTGACTTGTGAACATTATTTGGCATGGACAATTCAAACAACCGCCCACGTTTGTTCGACAGTTATAATTTCTGACAATAGATTGCATGCAATTTATATTAATTTGAATAATATTTAAATTGGCATCTGCGGTTATTAAAATAACTAGCGCATTTGCTTGTTTGAAGTTTTTTGTGCAGCTAGCTTAGATTCGAGCAACAACTGTTATTTAATCTGCGATTAATAATTCCTTCAAGCATAGTGCACTTATTATTTTACTCGTCATATCCAATTAATTAATCTCTGATTGCCCGGTTTTGGAACATTTCCCTATGCCCTATATGACTTTAGCAGACAAAATCATGTTCACTGCCGTTGCATGCTATAAAACTATTGCTACGTCTCCTGTTGAATTTAAGTTGTTTCTGACCGTTGGGTTGATGTTTAATCGAAGAGTTCCACGTTGTCTGAGTCGAGAATCATTTATGCAAAAGCACGCAGAACGCTAGAGGGGTCTTCCTGCACGTTTTTAGAAAACGATAACTACATCGGCTGTTGAATTTAAGTTGTTTCGAACCGATGGGCTGATGCTTAATTTAAGAGTCCCAAATCTAATAACCGGGGAACCTTATGACCAAAAGCAATTTTGGAGAAATAGAGCAGCCTAAGTCAACCTGCATAATTTTCCACTAGCGCTCTGTCCACTTTTGAGTAGCCTCTGCGCCCCTGCTCAAAAGATAAGAAAAATGTAGTTTCCTTTGTTGCATGAGTTTGTTGATCAATTTTCGGCATGTGAAAGCAACAAAGCCTGCGCTTCTACACCGATAAAAACCACAAATTTAAAGTTAGTCTTGAGCTAACCGCGCTCCGAACCACTGTTAAGCAGGTTCCTTTCTAACAATATGATTACGTCATATGTGTCTTTAGGGGGTATGGTGTGTTAACCCTTAAGGTTCGGACCCTTTTTAAGCCATATCTAACAACCACCCTGAGGGCTTCGCGAACCACTTCTCTGCGACCGACCGTGCGTAAAAATAGGCACAAAATAAGGTGATAATTAGAAAAATAGGGTAAATTAAGAAAATTCGTAGCAAATTGTCTAAAAATTGTGGGATATTTTAGCAAAATTGAGGTAAATTTTAAGTTCCCAAAAAATTCAAAACTTTATCTCCTTGGCCCACACTTTCCGCGCCAATGCAATCTACATCTCTTCCTGAGCCGATGAAGCTTCGACACCTGTGAAATCATGCTCCTACTCGTTATTTGATTCATTGTCACCCTTTTAATCTTCAGATCTGTGACATTCATAAACTTTAAAGCTAGAAATTTCATAAAACAATATAATCACAGTAAAACAGTGGCCCTGAAGATTTGAGGTATAAAGCTGTCGTGATTTTAATGCTTGTCTTTGACTTCGACGTCTGCAGGTAGAGGCTTTTACGGCAAGTAGTGCTCTAGATTTGGCCCGCGCAGTCTAGAAGGTGTAGTGCTCCCTTCAGCAATATATGTCCGGAAAACTCGATTCCCTTTAGCGCTCTATGTCGAAATTTGTAGGTTAATTGTCTTGTATCCCTTTTGCATACAGTAGACGCTGTCATCTAAATGACTATGGCTGCTCTTTGAAGAATTGGATGATTCCGTTTAGTAGGCGCTATCTGAAATACTTTCAGGGCTTCTGGCTTTTTGGGGTAGAATACTAACAATAATTCTTGCAATATACTCAGCAGTCCAGCTGACCATCTGGTATCAAGCTAACTACTGCCTTGAGAGATCAGTGGGTTAGCAGTGTGCTTTATCTTTATATGTAAATAGAATAGTGGTGCCCCGTAAAAAGTGAAAGCTGGAGAAGTCTATTGTTGTAGTCAGCTTATAATGATATTTGATTTTCAAAGATTGTTGAATGTTTTTCCACGCTTTCGTGGTAAATTGTCCTAAACTCTTAGAGATCAATTCAAGTAATTACAAACGCTAAAACTCAATTGAATGGATAATGTGATATTTGTAAGATAATGTGATAGACAAATTAAAATCGCCAAGTTCGATCAGCTAAACTACTGGTGACATTACCGAATCGCTTTGCGAGCGATCATGTCTCGTTTTAGCATCTAAGCTCAACCTAATGTTTTCAGTCTGAGGGTTTACCAATTGATAAAGAACTTCAATAAAAGTGTGAAAGTATTGTATCACCAAATTAGGTAGCAGTTACTAGCTTGATATCGCAGCCGTAATTTTAGCAACATGTGCTGTGAAAATTTGAGCGAATTCGAGCCTCTAATACCTGAGTTACATGTGATAATAAAGTTTATCGAGACATTTCCTAGTAATTAATTTTGTTACCTATAATTGAAAGAGCGACTTCATTTTTGAGTTTGCACGTTTATTAATGGATCACTAGTAGCCGTGGTATATAAGTATCATAGTTTATGTATAATTCGCAGGTGACGCATACTGTTGTCTAGAACATAAAGAATGTATGTCGTGCCATCCATATTTGAGGCTAGGACACATAGAAATAAAACTTATTTATGCCGCATCAATGTTTGGTGTAGGCTAAGAAAAACAATAGAAACAATTATTAGCATTGAATTACTAAGCAGTAAATATATAGATGACATTGGCTGCTATGGTTCATATTTTGCAGGCGACAATTTAAGATTTGTTGCCGTTTTCTCAGTATAAACAAGTTTGTGCGACCAAAATTCTCGCATAATATTGTAAGCACGAAACGTATTTTAAACCACAGCTTCTAATCTGGGTTTTATGTAACCCTCATTTTCTTGGACGTATCTAAGAAATCGTTTTTCCAATTCCGGTTAGATTGCTTTCAAAAAAATTCAATATCAAAATCTAAAATCTAAAATCCACCAACTTTAACATAACATTAGGGGTAAAATCCTGCTCAATTTTTTAATATCTATTTTTGTAGAAAACAGGGTGCTGTTTTAAAAAATCGAGCCAGCGCTGCTCTCGTATTTTCTGGGTACAGTAATGTCCTCTTAAGCATCCGGAAAGTATTGAAAATTACGTACTTTTACTCATTGCAGGCATGTAATTCTTTTCTAAGCAGCATTTTAAATATTACTGAAATTGTTTATGTAGCAGGTGTGAAAACAAATAGTAAGCTCGCGCTTACGAAATTCCCGTGTAATAGTTAAGAATAACAAATTACATTGCTTAGTTGTAGCAAACAGCTTTGTTTTCGAGAAACTTATACCAGAGGAGCCCAAGGTCTGTTAGTTTATAGAGGTGCGTACGGCAGAGGAAAATTAATAATACCCATTTTTCTCAATCTTTCGTCATAATTTTCCCATTTTCCACAATTTTGTTGATAATTCTCAATAATGTTGTTTATGAATTGCTAACATTTTCTTATATATATTTTCAATTTGAGCAATCCATTGTCAGGTAATTTTATCGATATTTTTAGCAAACTTGCCGTGATCCGTATGATCCGCTGCCTCAAGAAAGTAAAATATTGATACATTTGGCAATTTTAATAGCTGGAGAGCTTGTGAGTTTGCGAGCCTTTTATTTCGGCTGTAACTGTGTTAGAGAATATCCGACGCCACGAGCTGATACATCGTTTTAAATGTGGGTTTCAGTAATCGATAGTTTTTCACAATTAATTCTGACTATTGTACTTGTAGTGTTAGTCTAGTTATCATAATAAATATTATATATGTGCACGCACATACCAGCTAAGAGACATTTTTACCATCGTATCTCCAAGCAAACTCAAATCCGAGTTATTTGATTTTGGCACTTACGCGGCGATTTATTTAGAAAGATTATGGTTTTAGTATAATTCAGCACGCTTGGAATGTTTTCAAATCAGGTGGCCCAATCAAAATATTGTGGGCTGATTGCTTATTTGGGATGTCTCCAGCGATCAAAATCTCGGTGTTCCAGCCTCTCCCTAGACCCACTATCGCAGCGCCATGGAAGGTAATTTAAACGTCATTTTCCTTAAAACACAGTTTACAATATTAGTAAACTTGGATATATTATGAAATATTGCACTAGAAATGACGGCCTTCCGAAATAAATTATTATGAAAAATGGGCTTTGTTGCAAATCAAATAAACAAAACACAGAAATTACCGAGCCCCAACATAATTTAAAAACTAATTTAACTGAACTTATTTATTCAGTTTCCTGCCGATACTTCATGTCATAAATGTTACATATAAAATTAAAGATTTTTTTCAAGTTTATTTAATTTATATTTGTGCTATGGTATTTTGTTTGTGACTATTTGGTTTTGTACTTGTTGCAGTATTATATCGCATCAACGCCAACCATTAAGTTTAACATACCGTTTAAGAAGAATATAGGTCGTTACCGTCATAACT
>JASANE010024682.1:0-10796 GCA_030248225.1 Trileptium ribeirensis
TCCAGTCGCTGTACGCATTATTCTGTGAACGGCGCATAACTATTGACGAAGCATTCAAGCGCGGATTTCTAGTCAGTGCAGGACCTTCAAAGGCGAATGAACACACAGGCGCACAAAATATTTCCGCAGCCATAGCGTCTCATGCATTTGATTCGAGAACCGACCGATTCTGTGATGTCACAAAGCCCCAACGTTCCTATAACCTGAATCTCCGCGAGGCGGTAACAGCGAAAATCGTCGACCAAGATTCACTGATTTATGAAACAGATGGTGGTAGAACATGGACAGTGGAAGAGGCGTTAAGAAAACGAGTGTTTGACGGCGATGGACGATATAGAGATCGAAAATCTGGACATACAGTAAGCTTAAGCGATGCAATCAATCGTGGCTACCTGGCACTCATTCCGTCTCCAATGCAAGCAGCTGAAGTTGTGTCAGAAGCGCTAAATCGAAGGAAGCAATACGTTATGCCTTCAAGAGCATCAGATAGAGCTTATATGCCTCTCCAAATTCAAACACCTCCCCTACTATCGTCACAAAGTCATCAGGAAAAGACTAGTCGAATCGGTCAACGCTCACCAGATATAATCCGCGATGTACGGTTTTCACCCAAATCCTTGGAATTTATAAAACGAAGTGAGGTTATTCGAAATCAATACAGCGATAGTGAAAGAACACCACAAACACGGAATTCTGGAAGACTATTGCAGCGAACATCTTTCCATAGACCAACAAGCAGCTTATCACCGCGACGAAGCAGGCTCCAACCTGTGCCTGAAACACAAGCTACTTCATTTATAGACGGAAGTCCCACGCAATGGTCGTCAATCAGTGCCACAAGTTCTCAGGAGAGTCCTTGGTTGTAGGAAAACGGAACTAACTTGAAACGTAAAATGACACTGAAACATTGAGTCACGGCTTTTGCTGTAATATATATTCAAATATAGATTTTGTAATTTGTGTAGTATATGAAGATTTTACAAATATAGATTACACTATCGCTGTTGATAAACGCTCAGTCTCTTACTTCGCTCAGAGTTAAACTCTCCTTAGATTGCTACCAATAAAAGAATTTTTATAATCATATTTAAATGCATGCCTAGCACTCTTCTACAACTAACTCGTGATATATTTGCAGCATAGACTGATTCTTGCTGTATGTACTATGCGACAAATGGTTATGTGTTCCAACAAATAAGAATAGACGAATCTGTCTGTCATGGGTATAGATTCAAGGGCCACGCAAGTAGATGTAAACGCCTTAGGGTATGTTCACATTACGTCTGATCCGATACGATCAGATATATTGCATATAGAGCGTTCACGTTACACAATTTTATCTTATTCAAATAGGATGGATTTATATGAAAAATACATTTACACACGTATACTGTAGGTGTAGAGTTTGGTCGTATCAAATTCGCTCTGATTAATTCAGAACGGATCGGACGCAATGTGAATGCAGTCTATAGCTTGATATTTATATCCCCTGTACTCATAAACCATTTGTTGTGCGTCTGACCTCAGCATCGTAGACGGATCAAACGTACAACAAAAAAACGTACCGAGTTTTGATAAAAATTCTCCGATTAGTTTGGGGACTACCTTATCATCATTGGGTTTAACCGGTGTGTATATAACAACCATTAGTAGCAATTTTGCTGACGTCTTCATTCGTTTGAATTGTTTAGCTGCTATGCCCTGTGAGCTCACAGTGACCATATATATACAACTTTTGTACGTATATATACTGGGCTTTATAATGTCTATAATTGCTCGAGACCAATAACATTTTGCTGACGTCTTCATTTGTTTGAAATGTTTAGCTGCTATGCCATGTGAGCTCATGTGAGCATATACAACTGTTGTATATATACTGGGCTTTATAATGTCTATAATTGCTCGAGACCAATAACATTTTCAAAAAACCTCCACACTTCGTGAAAACGTTAAAATGATTTTTTGTAAATAAAATTATCCTGCCGTTAGATAAATGTTCTTGTTTCTTGGCTTTATTGCATTACAGGATGCAGCTTAGGAGTAGATGGGTATATATATCTGTAGTTTTTGGCACTGCTTAGGTTTTACCGTCGACGCATAACGGTAAAAGTTTTCCTAAAACTTTTCCAAAAGCAGCGATTACAAACGCCTCATTTTAGATCAACATCAAATAGAATTTTATTATTTTTGACTATCGCATTTTAGTAAGTAAACTCATGTGATAAAAATTCTGTCACTATAAGTGATATGCGATATTTCACTAGCACGTATTACACAGTAAACTTGGTAAATAAAGAATAGTTTATTTTTGTTTGTACTGCAAAATTTCGTATAGGCATAGTTTTTGTTAAATTTTGAATCATTAAGATTAAGATCATTTGAAACAAGCTTTCTATCGATATAAAAGGAAACGCGCAAAATGTTAGCGTTAGTTATATGCTTTAAAGTGTGTATACTTGTAAAATGATTATGCTGCACATCTCGTGATTACTAAAAATATAGAATTGTATATGTGTTGCCATAAAAAAACGAGCAAGCAATTATGACGAATTAGGTATCAAACTGTAGTTGCTCATTATCTCCTCTTTACGACAGCGTTGATTTTTTTCTCAAATAAAATTGCACTTGTAGTTGTCATAAAAAACGAGCAAGCAATTATGACGAATTAGGTATCAAACTGTTGCTCATTGTCTCCTCTTTACGACAGAGTTGATTTTTTTCTCAAATAAAATTGCACTTCTAGTTGTCATAAAAAACGAGCAAGCAATTATGACGAATTAGGTATCAAACTGTTGCTCATTGTCTCCTCTTTACGACAGAGTTGATTTTTTCTCAAATAAAATTGCACTTCTAGTTGCCATAAAAACGAGCAAGCAATTATGACGAATTAGGTATCAAACTGTTGCTCATTATCTCCTCTTTACGACAGAGTTGATTTTTTCTTAAATAAAATTGCACTTCTATGTTATTGTAGACTTATTATGTTATTAAAACTTAATTTGCATGCAACTTTAAAAAATTTATACAACAAAATGGTCAGCTAGCTGGTATTAAGGGAGAGTAGGCATTGGGAATCGGGATGAACTGAGGTAACCAAACAACACGTGGGGAAGGCAGAATATTTAGGGCCCCTGTCGTGTTTCTTCCAGGTGTAGTCAAACATATCTGTATAAAAGAAAGCCGCAGTGGCGATAATTTCGGCATCTATAAACCCAACGCGATATGTTAGCCAGAAATTTATCAGCATCAAGATTGAAGCAACGTATATATGTTTGCTATTTATTTTGTTTCAAGGAATGATTTTATTCTCCATCGTTCTATGTTTTGCGCAGCTTAATCGGTTGGAGCCGTTTCTCCTATAGCATTTCCATTGCAGCAATATCTTCTTCTGTTCATGCTTGGGGAATTAATTATGTTGTTTAATGAAGAGAACAAGTCAGGTAGAATAATTAGCCTGACCACAAAAAACGTAAGATGAACTCAAGAAACTCATGGCAATCTGTGGAAACCGAAAACACTGTAGAATTTGGTCTGAACAGTTGACACAAAAACTAAAGGAAATGTACGGCCAGGCAGATTTTTCCAGGGTAGAATGCATGTGTTCTCAAGGACCCAGTTCTCGAGAGAGAGACGGTCGGCCTTCGGTCTTCCAGGAGAGCGGAGTGAGTTGGAAGGTACCGAGTGGGAGTGGGAGGATGGTTGGCATGTCAGTGGATGAACATGATTGGCAAAATCTGGCTGCACAGATTTTCCGGTGGAAAAATTGGCTATGACACAGGTTTGACTGATAGCTGTATCAGTGCCCTATTGTACCAAGACGCCTGTGCTATACAGACATGTCGTATGCTCGATTTTCGTTCTGGACTTATTTTTTCTTTTCTCCAATTGTTGTTTCTATTTCACTAATTTGAATGTTTGGTGTAAAAATAAAATTATGAACACCTATCAAGCCTCATGTTTTCAGTGTCGCTTTGAGATATTGCTAGTGTGCTGCCTATAGTTTGTAAATGCGACAGGGTAATGCTTTTAATCCAAGAGAAATATTTGGCGTCCAGAATTTCACTGTGCTGAATGGCTTTGTAGTTTTTAATAAATCTGAAATGTTGCATTGCACGTTAGTAGCCGATTTTATAGTGCATTCAACAACACCCTCAGGTAATAAAAATTTATAATCCTTAATTGTTAATAAAGTAAACAAAACTATGTTAACGTTACTGAATTGAGTAGAAATGGGTACATACATACATATCTTTTGGAAGTAACTGTAAAGATGAAGATATATTTTACAGTTAGACAAATTTTGAAAGCAATGTTACAGCCCGTTACAGTAATGTGAGAAAAAATGGGCAGTCTTGGCTCTGCAAAACTAGTGTCATAAGCCTAAAGCTCTCTGGAAAATACTTTCTTTTATAGTTTCGCTGGAATTCAGCTGTACACAGCTTTGGAACTTCATCGGCCTCTAAATCAATGAAAACACTGCGTTCGGCTAAGATTCTTCTGATTTTCCTAGGACTAGGTATGTTTATTATGTCCCGCTTACTGTCGATTTGATTGTAATTATTTCAGACAAAATTGCTTTGAAATCGTTGCAAAACATGGCTTCGGAATTTGGTTCTATTTTGCTCAACAGTTTACTATGTGCCTGTCGCTTTCGCGACATGTGCATACTGTTTACTTAATCTCGGCTACACATTTGGTTCCGAAATAAGGCGCAGCAACATTTTCCCTGGTCCGAATAAGACTAAGTATTGCTTTTATCGCCACTATTATTACACTGAACGGTTCGATTTGATCAAGTGTGATATTACCTATATTTAAATTAGATTTAGAGACTATTTTAGCTGTATTTATGTGACTTATCTTAAGTAATACTAATCTTGCCCTCTTTGGGTCTAAAGCTAAACATCTTCTCTCTAGTATCTGCTAAAACTGAACGTAATATATTTTCAGTAGTCTGTACCGACAATGACAACCTGACGCAGACCCCCTCCCAGCTAATACAAACAAGCTAGCATAGCTTGGCTATATTTATTAGACCAGATTTGTCTGCGTGAAGATGCATCTTTTGAGTTGGATTTGGTCCTGTGACAGAATTATGCAGCGTTTACGTTGTAAAGGACCCGCCATGTGAAAGTTTTATCCACCCTCTGTGTCGCTGCCACCATCAAATATATGGTGTCTTTAACACCATGGTATTTGTGATTGTATTTTGAGATAGTATACATAGGTAGTGTAGTGTCGATAATAGAATGGTGTAGACCACACCATAAAATTTATATGGTGTTAGCTACACCATGCTGTTATTTACACGCCTTATATAACGTATTCATGGATGGTGTGCTTGACACCGTCAGTAATATATAAATAATAGGTAAATTTAGCCACTATAATTAAGATGATGGTGTCTGGTACACCGTCTGTTGAATTATATAGTGTAGGTATATACCGTATACCACTGGATGGTGTGATCTAGACCATTGGGGGACAAAACTTTCACATGGGAGGTCCTTGGTAACGTAAACGCCGTATTAGGTCCTCGGTGCACATCTTAAGGTAAATCAAATATGTATTGAGGTAATGCACGATACATTAAAATATAATCTTAGCTGCAGGGGCATAATTTACTATTTTCGCTAATCCGGAATAATAAAAGACAAATCAGTACTCGACACCATGCTAGTTTCTATTACGAGCTTGAGGCAGGTTCAGGATGTCAAAAATAAAAAAGCTTATTTTTCGAAGCTTTGGCTAAAGCTTGAACTTTAGAGTTAAGCAGTGTGCCGCATTCCAATAACAGTTCTGTGGGCACGGTTTCACCGATGTATATTTGTTGATGGACGTTGGTGAAAGACAGAAGTATCATATAACTTTACGTAAATATCAACATGAACTAAATATCAGCTCTGAAATAAGCGATACGTGTATCACCAAAAAGTAACTAAAATTCACTGACATTTTGTATTAAATTTACCACAAAACTCTAATACCGGGTTCACTGAAAAAATATTAAAAATGATACTAGAAAAGGTCCTCAGGTAATACATATTTAACAAATTAAAGATACCACTACACCTGCAATTTCGTACAAGTGATACCGAATATCCTGAATCGAACTGGTGACAGATTACAGCTTCTAATATATAAGATTAAACAGTTATCGTTCGCGAACTGCTCGTGGCTCGTGCAGTCAAATGTAAGATCACGTAAACGCGGAAGTTAAGCAGCATTGAACTATGTTTACATCACTTAAAATAGCCAAAAAATTAACAGTAGAAACATGACTATGCGTAGATTTACATCTATCTACAGAGATCGCTAAAACACAAAGGAAAGCATTTTAAGCCACGCTAAAACCGATTCACATCTGTTGCTGAGTTATGACAAATAAAAGCGGCATTGTGATTTATGCCTTTAGTTGTGATCTTAATTAAACCATAGGTATAAAGCCCTACCACATTACGCTCCTAGATGTGGTTAACCCATGGAGGCCTCGGTCCTGTTCACCCGACCTTCCTGAAGCGAGCAACCTGACCGGCGTCGAAGGCGCAACGCCCCACCCCGCGCTGACTTCCTGGGAGAGCCAAACCCGCCCCACCCCTAGGACCCGGTTAGCTTTTCCTCGCCCCACCCCAACGCCATAGCGAGCGACAATTTCCATTATATATATTTTACTATGCTAATATTTTCGCTCAAATACGTTTCATGTGAACAAAATAAAATTTTATACAAAAAAACTGTAAAACATACAAACTACTTGTAACTATGAACGTTAGCTGGTAATAACAACAACGCAAAACAATAATGTTAATGAACATTAAGCGTTTTCTGTAACATATTGCACTTGCATGGATGAGTAAAGTTTGGCTGCGTAGGTGCATATATCATGGTTGTTCTTTGGCCATACTTCCAAACGAATCGTACAGAAATTCGCATTCGCATTTCTTCCATGCTACAGTATACGCACTTTAGCGAACGTCCACATTTTTCTATTTCACGCGTTTGCCCAGGTTCATCACATAAATTGCTGTATCAGACAGCCGTATTTGTGGTCTGTGTGCATAAAAAAGTATGCGATAAAACCGTAATTGGAAACGTGCCTTCAAGTGGCAGATTGTATATATCGCGAAAAGTAACCGCGAGTGGTGCTTCTACATGCTCCTGTATCGCAAATAATGTCTATGTACAGAAGGTAAACAACAGCGATTTTTGCGCGGACATCGATTTCTAAATGGTGAAATGATTTTCCAAGAGAACAAACACAGACAAACGCACCTAAAGCTAACTCACACACTAATGCGTTGTTGAAATAATTTTTTTATATTGCAGGTTGCTTACTATTTTTTCGTAGTCCAAACAGTCATGCAACGGCAATAGCATCTGGAATTATGTTGAAACAACGTATGACCCAATGTTCTGCAATTAAATAGCTATCGAGAGGCGACAACCCAACTACCGTCCAACATACATGAGAGTATTAAATATATACCATAGCTTGCCTGAAATTGTTTATCGAAGAGATGAGGTCAAGCCATAGCCAATGTAGTGAGCTCGCAGAAATGGACAGGTGAGTTAATCCGGCCCAGATTCGAACACACTACCTTACGATCAAAATCATGATACGATGTCAGCTGAGCCATCTAACTAAATTTTACTCTATTTATTACTCATCTAGATTCATAATTATGTCAAAGCATCACCCACTCAAAGTCCGATTTCTTCAAACTTCAGTAACGCGTGAGTAAACTTAAGGTGACTCCACCAACTATCCTATTTTGTCATAAGCGATATCAAATCGCAAACCCTTGTTACGGAGGCTAAATCGAAAATTCGATTCAGCCTATTTTTCTAACCGAAAATTGGCAAAATCAAATCCAAGTGTCATAAATTTAACAGAATTTCGACGTTTTCAATTTGGAGAAACTCGGTTCCATAATGCCTAATCATTTAAATTCGGATTATTGAGTGTTCGTGAACAAATTTGGTGCAATATTGACGTCAAAAGCAAATCGATCCTGTAAGTAAGCTCTTGGTGTTAGCGAACAAACCGGTGTAATCCAAATTAGACAAATTTTCGTTCTCAAAAATTTGTTTAATTTTACTCGAATTATGGCTAGATTTCAGTCGCTAGCAGTGTGTTCGCGATCAGTTTTACGCTGAAGTTCAATTGGCCAAAAAGCGTTCCGTAACAATTTATATATATACAAAATTACAAAATAGGATGGTTGACGCGGTTACCTTAAGTTTACTCGCACATAAAACCTACAACTTGTTCACCGTCGGTAGGGCTATATATATTATTTAACCAAGTAGCATATATTCTTAAGCAACACTAAACAGTTAAACTTTTCGAATCCAAGAGTATTGAAAAATTTATACTACTGTCTCATCTCAAAATGCATTTGCTTGAAATGCTAATAGTCAATAACGGGCACAGTAGACTACGCAAACGTAGGGGGCCGGGACGCTATGGCGAAATAAAGAGGCCGCCTAAAGCGTGGGCGTGTACCAAAAAACAGTCGTATTGCAGCTATACGGAAATTAGACCAAATGTATTCGTGACATGTTTTGTAGTATATACTTTATGTATACTACTGGCACGTTTATCAATAATACAAGACGGCAGTACATCATCGATACAGAACGTAATTGCACCATTAAAATAAACAAACAGTGAAACGTTATATTGGGTTAAGCGGAGTAACTACAGATAAAAATAAAAAGAGCCATCAGAAATCAACATAACAATTTTTTACAGACAAGAAATATTGTCTTCAATCAATCAATAATATATCTATAGAACATACACATATTCATATCGTTGAATTTTAAGATAAGAGGAAGGAATGATAAACCGAAACCAAACTCACATTTAACAAGTCAAGGCATAGAACCATTCCCAACATGGCACAAATTTTTAACACTGAAATTTATGCAAAATATTGTTATGGCATAATAATGCGCATGAAGCTGCGTAAACGGACGAACAACGCCAACACTTTTGCTCTCAGAACTAGACGCCGCATCCGTGATTAAATATAGCAACCCGACCGATATACTAACTCGATAGTGGCTTTTAGTAAGCTGAAATTATAACTCGTCACAAGACTGTGTGGGCGTTCTCTGAAAGTGTTTTATTAGACGCCGCTGAGGCTGCACGGCGATCGGCAGACTAACAGCGTAGACTAGTCACATCGTTTACAAGTGTTGCTGCATGCGAACGTATGTCCTTTCTACCTACGCGTTCAGCTTATTAATCAGACTAAATAATTTGGAACTTTATCCGAACCAATAACTGGGTCCGGATGCGGGTACCCGCAAGCCGGGCCGGGTAGGGCTCTAATCTTAAGCTCACAGGTAGCGAGAACTCCTAACGTTCACAATACTACGTGTCTAGTAGAAAGCGTTATTCTCGCAATGAGTTAGCGCCATCAAAAACATAGTGGTCCCGCTTAGTAAGCAATGTCCTGACAAGTTGGTGGATCTTTTTGGCACCCGTAATCAAATTAAAACACTCCTGTTATAGTTGGACTCACGCAAAATTGAACCGATTGATATTAAGCAATCTGATATATAAACACTGGACATACTAAGCTTTATCTCCATGAATGGCACGTCATTCAGTATATATTTAAAATACGATCTCAACAAAGATCATACGAAAAATAAACGATAAAGTGTTAGTTCTTATAATAGTAGTGAAGCGATTAAGGCACAGACAGCCAAATTTCAGTAAATGCAACTAAATTGCGACCCTATATTTCCAAAAATAAGATGGTTCCATTTAAAATGGAATCACCTTATTCTCTCTGAAATTTGAGAAAAACCTGATGAAACAAAGTTTAAATGTTCAGAACTTAGGTTCTTTTTGGTTAATTTATTTCTGTAACTTCAACTAAATTGCGATCCTACACTTCTAAAAATAAGATGGTTCCATTTAAAATGGAATCACCTTATTCTTTATGAAATTTGAGAAAAACCTGATGAAACAAAGTTTAAATGTTCAGAACTTAGGTTCTTTTTGGTTAATTTATTTCTGTAACTTCAACTAAATTGCGATCCTACACTTCTAAAAATAAGATGGTTCCATTTAAAATGGAATCACCTTATTCTTTCTGAAATTTGAGAAAAACCTGATGAAACAAAGTTTAAATGTTCAGAACTTAGGTTCTTTTTGGCTAATTTATTTCCGTAATTGCATCCAAATTGCGATCCATTTATCAAAAATTACATTCCCTATATTTCAGTCAATTTTGTTCAACAAGTTTAAGTCGAAAGTTCTTAAGTGTCACTATTGTATAACTTAGAAGTTCTAATTAAATTCGCTTGTTTTGCAACAACCCTTTGCCTTCTCAACTACGTTTTGCTCAAACTTTGTCAAGTTCCACAGGTAAACTGTCTTGTGTGACACTGTTTAGTCTAAACAAAAATAACCTAACAATCCCCGGTCAATGATAGACACATTATTATAATAAAGGCATTAGCGACGGCTATAAAACGTTCTATACATAGTTATGAACCGATAAGATTTATATATACGTAATGCAACAAATTTAAAAACAAATCATATATAGAGTAATCTCTCTCTCTGAAAGCACAGTTATCTCCCGAATGAGGTACCATATTATTAATTGTAAAATGTATGACCACACAAGTTACATATATATACATCTCTGTTGTAACAATATTTGGCATGATATGGTTATTCCCAAACTATGGTGTAAAGAGCTTGCGGCGTTACCCAAAGTCTAGGCTAAATAATTGATAAGAGCACACGTACGCGAAGCTAAGTATATGGA
>JASANE010024683.1:0-21216 GCA_030248225.1 Trileptium ribeirensis
TTGTTGAGAATTGCAAACAGATTTGCCAAGTTCGCAGACACAAACAACCTTATCATTCTTTGGGTAAAAAGTATTGTTGAGAATGAAATTCGTTGCAAACATATTTGCCAAGCTCGCAGACACTAACAACCTTATCGTTCTTTGGGTAAAAAGTATTGTTGAGAATGAAATTCATTGCAAACAGATTTGCCAAGTTCGCAGACACAAACAACCTTATCGTTCTTTGGGTAAAAAGTATTGTTGAGAATGAAATTCGTTGCAAACATATTTGCCAAGCTCGCAGACACAAACAACCTTATCGTTCTATGGGTAAAAAGTATTGTTGAGAATGAAATTCGTTGCAAACATATTTGCCAAGCTCGCAGACACAAACAACCTTATCGTTCTTTGGGTAAAATGTATTGTTGAGAATGAAATTCATTGCAAACAGATTTGCCAAGTTCGGAGACACAAACAACCTATCTTCTTGGGTAGAAAGTGTGAGAATGAAATTCGTTGCAAACATATTTGCCAAGTTCGCAAACACAAACAACCTTATCGTTCTTTGGGTAAAAAGTATTGTTGAGAATGAAATTATTGCAAACAGATTTGCCAAGTTCGCGCCCCTTCATTCTTTTGGATAAAAAGTATTGTTGAGAATGAAATTCATTGCAAACATATTTGCCAAGCTCGCAGACACTAACAACCTTATCGTTCTTTGGGTAAAAAGTATTGTTGAGAATGAAATTCGTTGCAAGCATATTTGCCAAGTTCGCAGACACAAACAACCTTATCGTTCTTTGGGTAAAAAGTATTGTTGAGAATTGAAATTCATTGCAAACAGATTTGCCAGGTTCGCAGACACAAACAACCTTATCGTTCTTTGGGTAAAAAGTATTGTTGAGAATGAAATTCATTGAAGCAGATTTGCCAAGCTCGCAGACACAAACAACCTCATCATTCTTTGGGTAAAAAGTATTGTTGAGAATGAAGTTCGTTGCAAACATATTTGCCAAGCTCGCGGACACTAACAACCTTATCGTTCTTTGGGTAAAAAGTATTGTTGAGACTGAAATTCATTGCAAACAGATTTGCCAAGTTCGCAGACACAAACAACCTTATCGTTCTTTGGGTAAAAAGTATTGTTGAGAATGAAATTCATTGCAAACAGATTTGCCAAGTTCGCAGACACAAACAACCTTATCGTTGTTTGGATAAAAAGTATTGTTGAGAATGAAATTCATTGCAAACAGATTTGCCAAGTTCGCAGACACAAACAACCTTATCGTTCTTTGGGTAAAAAGTATTGTTGAGAATGAAATTCGTTGCAAACATATTTGCCAAGCTCGCAGACACTAACAACCTTATCGTTCTTTGGGTAAAAAGTATTGTTGAGAATGAAATTCGTTGCAAACATATTTGCCAAGCTCGCAGACACTAACAACCTTATCGTTCTTTGGGTAAAAAGTATTGTTGAGAATGAAATTCATTGCAAACAGATTTGCCAAGTTCGCAGACACAAACAACCTTATCGTTCTTTGGGTAAAAAGTATTGCTGAGAATGAAATTCATTGCAAACAGATTTGCCAAGTTCGCAGACACAAACAACCTTATCGTTCTTTGGGTAAAAAGTATTGTTGAGAATGAAATTCATTGCAAACAGATTTGCCAAGTTCGCAGACACAAACAACCTTATCGTTCTTTGGGTAAAAAGTATTGTTGAGAATGACATTCGTTGCTAGCATATTTGCCAAGTTCGCAGACACAAACAACCTTATCGTGCTTTGGGTAAAAAGTATTGTTGAGACTGAAATTCATTGCAAACAGATTTGCCAAGTTCGCAGACACAAACAACCTTATCGTTCTTTGGGTAAAAAGTATTGTTGAGAATGAAATTCGTTGCAAACATATTTGCCAAGTTCGCAGACACAAACAACCTTATCGTTCTTTGGGTAAAAAGTATTGTTGAGAACTAACATCGTGAAATTCATTAGTCCCTCCAATTGCAAACATATTTGCCAAGTTCGCAGACACAAACAACCTTATCGTTCTTTGGGTAAAAAGTATTGTTGAGAATGAAATTCGTTGCAAACATATTTGCCAAGTTCGCAGACACAAACAACCTTATCGTTCTTTGGGTAAAAAGTATTGTTGAGAATGAAATTCGTTGCAAACATATTTGCCAAGTTCGCAGACACAAACAACCTTATCGTTCTTTGGGTAAAAAGTATTGTTGAGAATGAAATTCGTTGCAAGCATATTTGCCAAGTTCGCAGACACAAACAACCTTATCGTTCTTTGGGTAAAAGTATTGTTGAGAATGAAATTCATTGCAAAACAGATTTGCCAAGTTGGCAGACACAAACAACCTTATCGTTCTTTGGGTAAAAAGTATTGCTGAGAATGAAATTCGTTGCAAACATATTTGCCAGTTTCGGAGACAACAACAACCTTATCGTTCTTTGGGTAAAAAGTATTGTTGAGAATGAAATTCGTTGCAAACAGATTTGCCAAGTTGGCAGACACAAACAACCTTATCGTTCTTTGGGTAAAAAGTATTGTTGAAGAATGGAATTCATTGCAAACAGATTAGCCAAGTTCGCAGACACAAACAACCTTATCTGTTCTTTGGGTAAAAAGTATTGTTGAGAATGAAATTCATTGCAAACAGATTTGCCAAGATCGCAGACACAAACAACCTTATCGTTCTTTGGGTAAAAAGTATTGATGAGAATGAAAATCGTTGCAAACATATTTGCCAAGATCGCAAACACAAACAACCTGATCGTTCTTTGTGTAAAGTATTGAGAATCAAAATTGATTGTAAACAGATTTGCCAACCCAGACACAAACAACCTTATCGTTCTTTGGGTAAAAGTATTGTTGTGTAATGAATCGTGCAAACATTTGCCAAGTCGCATGTTCGTATTGTTCTTTGGGTAAAGAGTATTGTTGAGAATGAAATTCGTTGCAAACATATTTGCCAAGCTCGCAGACACTAACAACCTTATCGTTCTATGGGTAAAAAGTATTGTTGAGAATGAAATTCGTTGCAAACATATTTGCCAAGCTCGCAAACACAAACAACCTTATCGTTCTTTGGGTAAAAAGTATTGTTGAGAAAGAAATTCATTGCAAACAGATTTGCCAAGTTCGCAGACACAAACAACCTTATCGTTCTTTGGGTAAAAAGTATTGTTGAGAATGAAATTCGTTGCAAGCATATTTGCCAAGTTCGCAGACACAAACAACCTTATCGTTCTTTGGGTAAAAAGTATTGTTGAGAATGAAATTCATTGCAAACAGATTTGCCAAGTTCGCAGACACAAACAACCTTATCATTCTTTGGGTAAAAAGTATTGTTGAGAATGAAATTCGTTGCAAACATATTTGCCAAGCTCGCAGACACTAACAACCTTATCGTTCTTTGGGTAAAAAGTATTGTTGAGAATGAAATTCGTTGCAAACATATTTGCCAAGTTCGCAGACACAAACAACCTTATCGTTCTTTGGGTAAAAAGTATTGTTGAGAATGAAATTCATTGCAAACAGATTTGCCAAGTTCGCAGACACAAACAACCTTATCGTTCTTTGGGTAAAAAGTATTGTTGAGAATGAAATTCATTGCAAGCAGATTTGCCAAGTTCGCAGACACAAACAACCTTATCGTTCTTTGGGTAAAAAGTATTGTTGAGAATGAAATTCGTTGCTAGCATATTTGCCAAGTTCGCAGACACAAACAACCTTATCGTGCTTTGGGTAAAAAGTATTGTTGAGACTGAAATTCATTGCAAACAGATTTGCCAAGTTCGCAGACACAAACAACCTTATCGTTCTTTGGGTAAAAAGTATTGTTGAGAATGAAATTCATTGCAAACAGATTTGCCAAGTTCGCAGACACAAACAACCTTATCGTTCTTTGGGTAAAAAGTATTGTTGAGAATGAAATTCATTGCAAACAGATTTGCCAAGTTCGCAGACACAAACAACCTTATCGTTCTTTGGTAAAAAAGTATTGTTGAGAATGAAATTCATTGCAAACAGATTTGCCAAGTTTGCAGACACAAACAACCTTATCGTTCTTTGGGTAAAAAGTATTGTTGAGAATGAAATTCGTTGCAAACATATTTGCCAAGCTCGCAGACACTAACAACCTTATCGTTCTTTGGGTAAAAAGTATTGTTGAGAATGAAATTCATTGCAAACAGATTTGCCAAGTTCGCAGACACAAACAACCTTATCGTTCTTTGGGTAAAAAGTATTGTTGAGAATGAAATTCATTGCAAACAGATTTGCCAAGTTCGCAGACACAAACAACCTTATCGTTCTTTGGGTAAAAAGTATTGTTGAGAATGAAATTCGTTGCTAGCATATTTGCCAAGTTCGCAGACACAAACAACCTTATCGTGCTTTGGGTAAAAAGTATTGTTGAGACTGAATTTCATTGCAAACAGATTTGCCAAGTTCGCAGACACAAACAACCTTATCGTTCTTTGGGTAAAAAGTATTGTTGAGAATGAAATTCGTTGCAAACATATTTGCCAAGCTCGCAGACACTAACAACCTTATCGTTCTTTGGGTAAAAAGTATTGTTGAGAATGAAATTCGTTGCAAACATATTTGCCAAGCTCGCAGACATTAACAACCTTATCGTTCTTTCGGCAAGTAGATTTGTTTTAAACCCATGGAATGACAAGACAACCCGTAGACGAATATTTGGGAACCTAATTTGAACGTCGAAACGGTAGGGAAAATTTCACTGGATACTAGGAGAATTACTAAGTTTTAGTGTTGCGTACCCGGGCGGGGCGTCTAATCGAGGTCACGTCAAATTTAGTCGTAGGGTCGAGAACCCGAACAGCCATTTATGCACATGCCACCAGATATTTCGATTCCTAGGAACTGTTATGTATAAAATTCAAGATTTATGAAGAACTATCTAAAAGCATGCAATTATATCTTGTATCAATAAATTAGATATATTTATTGTCGATATAGATATGATATATATGTGAGGGAAGGGTTTCTCGGTGCGTAACCCTTCCACTCACATTCGTGTACGATCCTTCTCGACAACGCGTGCCTATTGCCGACCCGTGTTCCCCTGTCTGTGAACGTCATGACGGCGTGCCCATTTGTACAGTGTGTTTCTTGTATAGTAGCGGAACCAGATTATTTTAATATTCTGATATTTTGTATACGTGTCGTGGACGCTCAGTTTCTTTCTTTTCTCGGCGTTTTACTTGTTGGCAATTTACTCGGCGTTCTACTTGTTTGTACTATCAACAATTGTACGGCGCTCTGCGTCTCTCTCTACGCGTGTAGTCGCACGTATGGGGTTTTGTTATCAGTCAATTATGACTGTGGCCGGCAACTTCATAGGCGCGCTTTTACTGCCTGTCAGCAATTTACTTTCTATTCTTGGACTAGATGGGGAATTGTTATCTTTTTCATGATCGGTTGCGTTCGTGACTGGGTCGTTATCAAATACTTTGTATATAAGTGTGGTTTGTTATTTTATAAAGTATTGTGTAATTTGGTGTAATCCAATAATAGCGCCTATCAGTGGAATTTTAAGAGTATTGCGTATTTGAACTTCAAAACTGGGCGTTTGTTTTGTATTACTCCGGCGAAATATATCACGGTAGAGCGACGTTCTTCATCTATTTTGGTCGGTGTATAATTTGAAAATTATTGTTGCGTTATCTTAATCGTAGCTTTTTCCTACGTGGCTTTGTGTTCCGGCGAGATGTTGCAGTGTGGTGAATCGGATGAAGGGTCGCGATCCTCGGGACCGCCGGTCTACCCTGGCAGTACTTCGCGTCTAGTGCTGTGGTACTATCCGGGTGGAAACCTACTTTTGACTAGGCGCAAATCTCGTTCGTTGGTGTCGGCCCTACACATGGTTTCCAACGTGGTACTGCAACGTCTTGTTCTTTGTTCATGCGCTCAGCTCCGCTTCGTTTCGGTGGTAGCGCACAGCGGCGACCGTTGTTTATTCGGTGCCTAAGGTCTCGCAGTATTTTTGTGCCAAGTTTTAATACCGAATTTATATGTGGTGAGCGGCAGGCACAATCGTGGTCTGACTACTGTGGCGTTTTTGTTTGGCTGATTTTCGATTTTAACATTAAGCTATAATTAGTGTTAAACTCTCCTTGTCGTGATAGGGGACAGTTAAAATCTACCGTTTAACTTTGAAACTTTTATAATGTGCGGTCGTAAATCTAAACTTTCGTTATCTCGCCAAGTAAAGCATTTACGACTGGTTTTTGGCTCCAGCTAGCCGTTTTAGTACTCGTTTTATAACATCGTTATCTTATGAACCAATTAACCTCGTTTAAAGTTCACAATTTTCTTTTTGTGTTGCCGGGTTTTATGGTTATCTCGGATACTAAATTTAACTCTAACGACCGTCATAATTTGGTGATAAGGCATACAAAGTATTATTTCGGGATGTGATAAGATTCTTACTACATCTGGTGATTGCATCAGCATACTTACTTTTATTGGCGTTTGGAGGTAATGCTGATCTAAACGATGTTTTACTATAATTGCTCATCGGGGCTCGTGGTTGGCTCCGCGTGTTTTGGGTTATTGTGGGCGGCTAAATCGGAGTATAAAATGCGTTGCACACCTAACTCGAGGGGCTCAGTACTGTATTTCAAATTTAGACTTCGATAGCTCCAAATCAACAGTTTTGCTTTGCGTTTTCGTTTACTACTACTCAGTGATTTAACTTCGGCACTCGTCGGTGAATTTATTTGTCACCCTGGGTTTTCTCTACTCGTACATACCAGGCGTGCTCTAGCAACAATTTACCCTACGTTAACATTTTGGGCTTCTCTCTCTTGCTTCGCCTAGCGTCGGAGTTTCTCGCTTGACTTTTAGAAGTTGTGACAAATTTGCAAGGCTCACTAACCGCCCGTGAATATTTTTACATTAGTTTATGCCGTACTGAGTTCTCCGCCTTCTCACTTGCTGGGTGGGAAGGTCGTAATGTTTTAATATGGCGTGCTTTTGTTTTTGGTTTCCGGATTTGGAAAGTTTCGACTACTGGCTTTAGTGTTTGTTTTGCGGCGATTTTATACGCATTCTGGTCCTCGAAACGCCTCATTGGAAAAGACGGATATAATCTTTTTTTCGCTTCTTTTAAACTTGTGCGTGCGTACCTTCGGTTTTACAGGGAGCACAAACCCTTTTCAATTTCCGTACTATTTTGAAGGCCTCGAAAGGCCCGGTAACAAATCATATCCAAGTTGAGCAATCGGAGCTTTCCAAGTTATTAGCGATTTCGACTTAAATCGTTCATCTCACAGTGTCACAAGCAATGTGGCGTGTATTCAGGTTGCTGCGGAATTGTTACCTTCATTTTGTTTAACCATCACCCCTTCGAAATGTATCGGTGCCTGCAAGCGAAACTTGTAACTCCAATATTTATCATTTATACCTCGGCGACAATAGGGCCATTAGGGCCGCATCGAAATACAAGGGTAAACCGGGCGGGCCTAAGGCGAAAATTCTTTTAACTTCGAAAATAATAAATCTAGGACCTGAGTGATTTTGGTATATGTAAACAAGTGTCTATTCGTGTACCATAGCAGTCTTCATATAATTTGTATAACGATTCTCGTTTTGTATGCCGTCCCGTATCTTACCCGCTTCTGAATAAAGCATTTCATTGATGGCCTTATTTATAACCAGCGTACAGGTTGTTTTCTTATCAATGTCGATAGCAAGTACCGCTCCTAGCTTAAATGAATATTGAAATTGGCTCATAGCGTTTTTTTCGGCCGGCTTCGCCTGTTCCTGCGTCGGGAAGGGATTCGCCCCACCGGTTGCAGTCACAACTCCTTTCGTATTCGGGGCCCTGATATCTCCCGACCAGGCAGGTAGGGTGTACCGCGCGCGTTGGGTATTCACGACACTACCGTTGCAACTTAAACGGTAGCTTAGGATCGCCCGCGTATTCTCGTGCTACCAGGGTTAGCGAGCGAACCTTGGCGACCTAGTGTTTTAGAATAACCGCCTTCCCGCGTATAGGGTCTTTTGTTCCCATTTTGACAGAGTCGGGCTAAGTCCGGACGAAACCACCGCCTTGGGCATGCTGACAGCCACCGCAACAAATTAGTTATTTTCGAACCGCTCGGTTGAAGTTATCCCAACAACTGATCTATTTCAAAATCAAATAAAACGGCTAAATCAATACAATATTAAGTGTTTTTCCCAGGCTTCTCGAATTACACAAGCAACTGAATCAATACAATACCCAACAGTTTCCCACGCTTCGCAGGACTTCATTGAACTACAAATAGCTAATGTGACGGAGAACGCGGGTCGCCTATTTGCCGGGATAACCCTAGTGACCATTAGGGGGCTCTGTCTTTCACCTTAATTCCAACTTTAGGTAGGTGTACTACGGTGTCCCTTTTCTCCTGGACGAACGGGACACCACACCCGGGGGACCTATATCATCCACTAGACAACGTTGGCCGCATTCGCACTGGGGTCCTGCCCAGGAACACCAGGACCAGAGGGCGGCAACTCTCCTCTGCACTGAGCCCACCCCTGGGGGCGATATAATTTGGAGGGGTGTGGAGTTCCTGCAAGTTTAGGTTGGGTAGCGCGCGTACCCCGTTACATATAATATTTTATCTGACATTCGTTTGTTAAACAAGCGCAAATTCATATAAATATGAGAGCGAAGCGAAAAGGAATACAGGTGCCTAAAACAAATAAAAGCCGAACAAATCAGTTTCTAGCCGAGATGCCCTATCGCGTTATATAATTTTGAAAGGAACAAAATTTCTAAATGCCATTCACATTTATATTATTGATACGACGGCCTATACAGTGTACTTAATATTTACAGATTAAAATCCAATGTTTAAATATATTGATCATTTTGATTTTGACATAGATATGGTGCGTGATAGATAAGCGAAAATGCAGCAACTTTAACGATTTTCGACCTACGAAGGGAAAAGAAAATTTAAAGTGAATTTTCCTAAATAAAAGTAGTCATATTTGTAGGTAACTCAACCGTAAGTGGTGATAGGAGAAGGTTAGAGGGGTTACCGTTTAAAAGATGGACCCCCTCTACCTCAAGCCAAATACCAGCCCCCTCCCCGAAAACTCCACACCTGCCAGTCTTGCCCCCTCCTAGCCACCCCCAGCGCCTTCGACGCGCAGAAAATTTTATCGAAAATTGGCAAAAATAGGTATAAAATGGGTAAAAAATGAAAGAGTGAACAATTTGGCAAAAGGTTAGGGAAGAATGTTAGCAAAATTCTAAATTTATATTTTTTGAAAATATGAAAAATTCCCTCCCCGGACAACCCATTTCTACCAGAGAAGATCTTCCCCGAGATCATATACACCCACAAGCCGACGGACTTTCAGCACCTACGATGTCAGCGTTTATTGTATTCCCCACTGCCGATGGGAAGTACACAATTGTTGTATCAAATACAGAGCTTTACAGAAAAGAAGGGTAACATATTACACTATTTTATAGCAAAGATATGATACCTTCCCAGCTGTGTGTCGCTACATTTGGATATGTCCAATTTAAAGTTGCGACGCTGGCTGTACAAAACTATGTATATATATTAGGTTTCTGAATCATACCTTGTGGCGGTTAATATATCCCACTAATAAGCGTGAGGATTTATTATTCAGCTTTCAATCCAGGCTTTTTGTTTTTCAACTCAAGTAAATAAGGTCCAAGTTAGGAATTCGCCCAACATCGCTTCTTTGTGTAATGCTAACTACCGTTACGTTTTCAGTGCGCGGAATTCCGGAAAATATGCAGTAAAATCTACAAAGATCTGTTTTCTAGCAAAGATTAGTTTCCTATTTGTGCTTTTTACTACTTAAGGCTATGACCAAGCTAAAAGTGAAACACAGCCAGTCAAAACGAATTTCCGTGATTAGCTTGAGTGAATCATACCTTCTAGCGGTTAATATATGGCTTTATTACATAGCTAGGCGTCAGATTGTGTAGTTCGATGTTTTGTCCTTCTTTCCAATAATTGAATAAAGCCTATATTTTAATGGTAGTTGAGAATTGGCCAACGTAAGTACTTAGTACATATTAAACTCACCATTTTGTTTTATAGTGAAATAAGTAAATTAACGAATGTAAATCATTGTGATATCACTAAGATTATACAATTTTGTACCGTTAACTATACAGTCTTTCGATTTCACCTCATTACATTATATAAAATTTTTGACCTTTCAAAATGCCAGATTAGGTTAATCTTAATTCTGGGAGGTTTTTCAGTATCTCCAATTTTTAAAGGATACCCTGCACCCATATAACCCTAGTAAATCAGGAACTGAAGTGCGTTTTGGTTCCGAGGTCTTCAATTTTGAAAAGTTTTTTTTTAATTTGCAGAAAATAAAGTAACATATCTTTGTACAAATAATAAATCTTTGAGTACATTTTTTGTTAGTGGTACATATTAGAATTACGCAGTGGTTATCAATGTAAAATTAAATCATCTATGAAAACATAAAAGAAAAACGCATAAAAAATGACATCTGTGAAAGCAAACAAAAAACTAACTTATGTATTTAAAACGTTATATAATATTTTGTAAACTTACTGTCATACAAAAAACAGTTACAAAGCACAACATTTTTAGCAAGTTCTTTTAGATGCTGCTGAGCTGTTGAGTTGAAACATAACAAGGCTTCAAGTCTGTTGTCGCATTTCAGCGAATAAGCATCTCTATACACGCAATTAATATTATTTTAAGATATATGACGATAAACAGAAGTTTGAATAGCAAAAATGACTAAATTCGAGTCAGTCAATATTATATATACGATAAATACAATGTTTGTGTCTTAAAATAATTCAAAAAGTGTTATGATTCCTCTTTCATATATTGTATGTTCTAAAACTGCTAAAATTTGAGAATTAGGATTGGTAATATCTGAGCAGATTGAACATCATTTCGAGAATGTTCATTGATGATAAAGGCATCACAAAGTAAGAATCTGTGGACGCTCAGGTTCATTTTCATTACAGTACTGCCAAAGACCAAACATGGGAATCTCTTATACCGTGTAACAACAGCGCATTGTAATGATTTGTATTCCAAAAAAAATGCATTTTGCCATCACATGTGCTCGTGAAAGTTGTCTAAAAACAAATTGTCAAATGAATTTTGAAATATTTCGGACAAGTTGATGCTGTAGTAGGATAGCATTAGTGCCGTCATAAAATTATTTTCTAAAATTATAATTTAAAATATATATTTGTTTTTAGAAACAAGTCTAATTAGGGTTTCGATGCAATTGTTTTTCAACATAAATATGTTTTAGCTGTATAAATAAACCTAGTGCCTAAAATTTAAACCAACAGTTCTATAGCACATATATTCGAATGTAATCAGAAAACTTGTTACCAACTACGGATTATGTGTCCACTGTTGTTTTTTGTTGCTTTTATAAACGCCACGGTGATACTTGGATGATATGTTTTGGTAAAAATTACAGATTTTAATCCAATGCCATGATTAGCTAGCCAGAATTTGTAGTTCTGGTGCATTTCTGGAGTTGGTTTCTGTCATTTTAGCCACATTTAAAGCTCCTCTACAATTTTGTATTCGCTAACCGAGACGCTTCTGTGTGAAAATAGCTGAAATCGAGACAAAACTAGGTACAAGCGTAGTTGGGTTTCATGCTGGGCACTCAAATAAGATTTAGACTAACGCTCACTTAACACTTTTTTTCTCGCGTGTAGTCACACCTTTGTAACTGTGCATAATGCGACGCCATGTACAATCCGAGTATGCCGCTTGGCGTACGTTTGCACGAGTGCATTGTGATTAGCTAGCTTTGTCAAGTTCCTTAAGAAATAGAACCACAGCTCCTAAACAGCGTAGTGGCTAAATTACACCTTCTAATCCGGTTCATTCCGCTGCCGTGACGAAAGGTACAAAATACACAATAACTGCCATTGGAAAAGGTTAACGCTATGAAGGCAATGTTTGTTAGTAGTCTGTCCGTAAGTACATTATGTCCATAAATGTACTTTGCAAAACGGGCGTAATTTAAGAACAAAACAAATCTATTTTAAACCAATTAAAGGTTTTGACAAAAGCTCAAGTGAAGATCCAAGATTATTAACAGAATCGCGCGTGGCACTAAAGTTGTATTAATAATCATTGCATTATTGAATCACCAACATCGTTTCATATTAGTAAACTTGTTTCGAATCAATAGTAATCATGTTCTTAAAGCTGTTAGGTAAAATCACCACGCTTAACTTTTTTTAAAGCCTGCACTTGTTCGTCAGCAAACAATTACATGGAAAGCATTGTTATTAGTTGTACGTCTATTAGATTTCGTACGTTTAACGTGGTCACAAGTCGTAACAATCTGAGTAGTAGGTCTGAAATGGCTGAATGGTTTGTCAACGTGTCTTACAATCGAGCGTTCAACGTTCTATTCCTCGCGGTGACATATCTTTTTATCATCGGCTCTTGACAACCTAATTTTGATGATACTAAAAGTTTATTCAGTAAGAGTAAAATGAGTCAAATACTACACTGAAAATAGGTTTTTGTGAAATGTAAACGAAATTTCTTTGAATATTGCATCACCAGATATTCTTTTAAAATTCAAAGAAATATTCCTTAAAATTCAAAGAATTATCTTTTAAAGAATTACATATCTTTCAAATTTCAAAGATAATTCTTTGAAATTTCAAGAAATATTTCTTTGAATTTTAAAAGAATATCTGGTGGTGCAAAATTCAAAGAAATTTCTTTTAAATTTCACAGAATGTATTTTGAGTGTACTAACACTAATAATAATGTAGGAAAATAGCGCTCAGAACACTCATTAAACTAAAAATAACTTACACATACCGTTGAATAGGAACTAGCAATGCCGATTGTCCAGCTATGAGGCCAGGCGCTTCCAAAAACGGATTAAAATTAAATTGTACAGACTGCGTTTAAAAAGAGCTAAAGACCTACAGTTAACCGTTGAGTCAGGTAAAGAGTTCCAAACTTTAATTCAAATCTCAACGGTACAAAACCCTGAATAATTCTATAAATCATAAAAATATCTGTGTTAATAATACGACTTTCTTTCGGGGATTTAATATTTAAGTATCTAAGTCTTTGACCCCATGGAAGACTATTAAGGTCAGGAACCATATTTGTAAATTTGGGATGAATAGCTTTAATGACGACATGAGTGTCTTTTAATAAAACAGAGAGATCAGGCTTCATAGCCGTACTCGAGGATAGTCAGAATGTAAACGTAAAATATTTTCATCAAAAAAATTTGGTTTCTACCATCGAATTGAGAAAAATGCAACTTACGTATACGATATAAGCTAATTTGGCACTGGAAACGCAGCAATTTGAAAAATTAAAATCGACATGTAAGTTAATACCCAAATCTTTTCATGAGCATAAATCGCTGTATACCAATTACTGCCAAATATATATGGTGAACATGAGTTATTATGACCAAAATCTATTGGCAAAACATAAACTTTAGACATAAACATTTGTATATGGTGAACATGAGTTATTATGACCAAAATCTAATGGCAAAACATAAACTTTAGACATAAACATTTGTATATGGTGAACATGAGTTATTATGACCAAAATCTAATGGCAAAACATAAACTTTAGACATAAACATTTGTATATGGTGAACATGAGTTATTATGACCAAAATCTAATGGCAAAACATAAACTTTAGACATAAACATTTGTATATGGTGAACATGAGTTATTATGACCAAAATCTAATGGCAAAACATAAACTTTAGACATAAACATTTGTATATGGTGAACATGAGTTATTATGACCAAAATCTAATGGCAAAACATAAACTTTAGACATAAACATTTGTATATGGTGAACATGAGTTATTATGACCAAAATCTAATGGTAAAACATAAACATTAAATATAAACATTTGTATATGGTGAACATGAGTTATTATGACCAAAATCTAATGGCAAAACATAAACATTTGTCCATACTAAAAAATTAATTCCACGGTATGAGCCCAGCTAAAAACCAAGTTCAAATCAGACTGAAGATTAGCACGAGAAACAGTGTCAGTACAATAAAAAGATAGACAATTTCGCATCGTTAGCAAAACAATAAATGGCAGAATTACGCAAACGCGAATGAAGAGTACTGAAGTATAACAGAAATAATTTAGGACCGAGCATGCTATCTTTGGGTACTCCTGAAGCAACAGAAAATGATATAGATTTAGCTTGACCAATGCTAACAAACTGACGCCGGCCGAACCGATACGCGCGACAACAATATATTAAAAGTTTCCGCCGACACCTCGTGATTCAAAAACTTGAAGTGACAAACACTGTCAAATGCTTCACTGATGTCTAAATAGATGACATTGGTGTTATGACCCATATATAATCTTTTGATTCAACCGTCGTAAGCGGTCAACAAATGCAACAGAGTGGAATAACTGCAACGAAATCCAAAATTCGTTGGAGTTTTAGCATAAATAAAGGTCCACAAATTCCAAAAACTCTTCAAGCTGATCAGATATTATGGTTTTAAGTGGTTTACTAAAATCATAGAGCAGTATATTAGGCCGATAGTTATTCACATTTTCATATTTTGGTTTTTTTGAATCGGAACAAAAATTTTGCCAATTTCGCCAATTTGGCAAGCACTACGTACGTTGCCCGCTGAGAACGAACGACCATAAATTAACAACAGAGGATAAGACAGTACATCAGCTAGTTAGGCGGTAATTAAGTGATGACATAAGGGGTTGCGTAAATTTAGGAAAATATCGTGTTGAGCTTGCAATAGATCACAGATCTGACTGCAGGTAGATCACTATTCACATGGCTTTGGAATGATATTTTTTCTTGGAAAATAATGTGTTTTAAATAAATTTAGAAAATTTGTCGTTCAGAGCTTGCAATGGATCACAGATCTGACTGCAGATACGGCGCTATTGACATTGTTTGGGAACGATAGTTTTTTAGAAAATAATGTGCTACATAGATTTAGAAAAAATATTGTCGTGAGCTTAGAACGGATCATAGATCCCACTGCGGATTGATCGCTATTGACATGGCTTGAGAATGATATTTTTTCCTAGAAAATAATGGTTACGTAGATTTAGAAAAAATATTGTTCTGAGCTTCGAACGGATAACAGATTTCACTGAGGATAGATCGCCGTGGGATCGCCGCGATAGATCGGCTTGGGAATATTTTTTCTTTTAGAAAATAATATGTTAAGTAGATTTATAAAATATATTATTGTGAGCTTAGAACGGATCACAGATCTCACTGCAAATAGATCGCTATTGACATTGTTTGGGAACGATATTTTTTAGAAAATAAGGTGCTACATAGATTTAGAAAAAATATTGCTCTGAGCCTAGAACGGATCATAGATCTGACTGCAGATGGATCGCTGTTCATATCGTTTAGGAATGATATTTTTTCTTAGAAAATAATATGTTACATAGATTTAGAAAAAACATTGTTCAGAGCTTCGAACGGATCACAGATCTCACTGCGGATAGATCGCCGTCGACATGGCGTGGGAATGATATTATTTCTTAGAAAATAATGTGTCTTAAATAAATTTAGAAAAATTGTCGTTCTGAGCTTGCAATGGATCACATATCTGACTGCAGATAGATCGCTATTGACATTGTTTGGGAACGATATTTTTTTAGAAAATAATGTGTTACGTAGATTTAGAAAAAATATTGTTCTGAGCTTAGAACGGATCATAGATCTGACTGCAGAGGGATCGCTGTTCATATCGTTTGGAAATGATATTTTTTCTTAGAAAATAATGTGTTATGTAGATTTAGAAAAATATCGTTCTGAGATTGGAATAGATTACAGATCTGACTGCAGATGAATCGCTGTTGACATCGTTTGGGAATGATGTTTTTCCTTAGAACATAATGGGTTATGTAGATTTAGAAAAATATCGTTCTGAGCTTGCAATGGATCACAGGTCTGACTGCAGATAGATCGCTGTTGACATGGCTTGACAATGATATTTTTTGAAAATGATGTGTTTTAAATAAATTTAGAAAAATAAATTGTGTCGTTCTGAGCTTGCAATGGATGACAGATCTGACTGCAGATAGATCGCTATTGACATTGTTTGGGAACGATCTTTTTTAGAAAATAATGTGCTACATATGTTTAGAAAAAATATTGTCCTGAGCTTAGAACGGATCATAGATCCCACTGCGGATTGATCGCTATTGACATGGCTTGAGAATGATATATTTTCTTAGAATATAATGGTTACGTAGATTTAGAAAAAATATTGTTCTGAGCTTCGAACGGACCACAGATCTTACTGCAGATAGATCGCTGTTGACATTGTTTGGGAACGATATTTTTTAGAAAATAATGTGCAACATAGATTTAGAAAAAATATTGCTCTGAGCTTAGAACGGATCACAGATCTGACTGCAGAAGGATCGCTGTTCATATCGTTTATGAATGATATTTTTTCTTAGAAGATAATGTGTTTTAAATACATTTAGAAAAATTGTCGTTCTGAGCTTGCAATGGATCACAGATCTGACTGCAGATAGATCGCTATTGACATTGTTTGGGAACGATATTTTTTTAGGAAATAATGTGTTACATAGATTTAGAAAAAATATTGTTATGAGCTTAGAATGGATCATAGATCTGACTGCAGATGGATCGTTGTTCATATCGTTTGGGAATGATATTTTTTCTTAGAAGATAATGTGTTTTAAATAAATTTAGAAAAATTGTCGTTCTGAGCTTGCAATGGATCACAGATCTGACTGCAGATAGATCGCTATTGACATTGTTTGGGAACGATATTTTTTTTAGAAAATAATGTGATACATAGATTTAGAAAAAATATTGTTCTGAGCTTAGAACGGATGTTAGATCTGACTGCAGATAGATTGCCATGGACATGTCTTGGGAATGATATTTTTTCTTTTAGAAAATAATATGTTACGTAGATTTAGACAATATATTGTTCTGAGCTTAGAACGGTTATAGATCTGACTGCGGATAGATCGTTATTAACATCGTTTGGGAACGATATTTTTTCTTAGCAAATAATGTTCTACGTAGATTTAGAAATATATTGTTCTGAGCTTACAGAGAATCATACTGAGATTGCAATAGATCAAAGATCTGACTGCAGATGAATCGCTGTTGACATCGTTTGGGAATGATGTTTTCCCTTAGAACATAACGGGTTATACGTAGGTTTAGAAAAATATCGTTCCGAGCTTGCAATGGATCGCAGATCTGGCTGCAGATGGATCGCTGTTGACATGGCTTGAGAATGATATTTTTTTGAAAATAATGTGTTTTAAATAAGTTTATAAAAATTGTCGTTCTGAGCTTGCAATGGATCACAGATCTGACTGCAGATAGATCGCTACTGACATTGCTTGAGAATGATATTGTTTCTTAGAAAATAATGGTTACGTAGATTTAGAAAAAATATTGTTCTGAGCTTAAAACGGATCATAGATCTGACTGCAGAAAGATCGCTGTTGACATCGTTTGGGAATGATATTTTTTCTTAGAACATAATGGGTTACGTAGATTTAGAAAAAATATCGTTTTGAGTTTAAAAATGGATCACAGATCTTACTGCAGATGGATCGTTGTTGAAATTGCTTGGCACAATAATGTGGACTGTTACAAAATTAACGATGCGAATTATTATGTTTTATACTTAAGGCACTATTTTTAATGATTAACAACAACAACAGCAACAACAACAAATGCATTGCACTTAAATCAGCACCTATGTACAATTTAAGTCACGGCGACAGCTTACACAAACTTGTGTCAAAAAACGTACACACACACACGGGATTAAATCTCTGCTAAAAACCTTATTACTATATTCAAAATATACAACCACGTGCCAACAGAGGAGATATACCTATACTGAATTTATGTGGGAACGAGTAAGATGGCGTAAAACCACAGAAACATCCAGAGCAAGATAGCTTATTTTAGTTAGCCAAAACGGGTAAAAGATATGTCTATTGCATAATAATAATATATTTAATATATTTTATGTATATACAATTGAGTAATAAATAAAATTTGGAAAAGTTGCCACGGCGCAAAATACCTATCAAGAAAAGAAGACATTGCCGAGAACATACAAAAAAGATGAAAATTTAAGAAAGCCGCATTCGATTTTGCCCTGTCAGTCACTCAAATCAGAGATTGTCAAGAACAGATTTCTCGAGTGTACATATTATTGCCGTTGTTGTAGAATTGTATTTTGTGTTTGTCTTATATATGCATTTCGTTGTTGTTTCTGCTGCTGTTTCAGCCACGTGGATTTATAATGTGACACCTTTCAGCAAAAATAGTTTATTATATAAGGAACGTTTCAGAATAAAGCATTTTGATATATATATGTTATAGTTATATTTATAGCTACGAATAGATATCGCCGTGTCTTGTAACTGCTGTTCACAATCAGTCGCGACTAGCTGGCTATACAGGGATTTTGGGGAAAAACCCACTATCTTTGTCGGTATATTAGTTGTTATAACAGTCGCTTGGCTTGACAAAAATCTCTTGCTTGTATGCAATGACGTATTAACTTCTAACTTTTTTTCAGTGTTGCGCTAAAAATTTTATCCAATAAAATAAATTATATGTTGTGTAGTCGATCTCATGGTTAGTATGATGGTGGAAAACTTTTTCTTACAAACAAAATTTGTTTTCAGAATAGAACACAGAATTAAACTTTATATTGTTACTTCATTTTGGAAATTTTAAACGTTAAAACTTACCAACAAAATTAATATCATAGAAAACATAGAGTTGAACTGATACTTATAAAATGGTTCATTTTGTTCAGTTACCCAGAAATAGCTCAGTAAATTTGTTTCAAGATACATGTTCATGCAAAAGTTTAACATCAAGAACACATACGTAACTGCATAAACCTGTATATAACATGAAATTGTAGTCGTTAAATGTGTTGGATTATTTTTACTCGTTTACTCGGGCTACACATTTATTCCCTTAAACTGGTCATATCTGTGCGTACAAATCTTTGAATGACTCCCTGGCTATTTGCAGCTAACGATGCTGCAAATGGAATTGTATAATAGCCATTCGTACGTTACGGTCATAAAATACATATAGCGTTGAACTGATACTTATAAAATGGTTCATTTTGTTCAGTTACCCAGAAATAGCTCAGTAAATTTGTTTCAAGATATATGTTCATGCAAAAGTTTAACATCAAGAACACATACGTAACTGCATAAACCTGAATATAACATGAAATTGTAGTCGAATGTGTTGGATTATTTTTACACGTTTACTCGGGCTATACATTTATTCCCTTAAACTGGTCACATCTGTGCGTACAAATCTTTGAATGACTCCCTGCCTATTTGCAGCTAACGATGCTGCAAATGGAATTGTATAATAGCCATTCGTACGTTACGGTTATAAAATACATATAGAGTTGAACTGATACTTATAAAATGGTTCATTTTGTTCAGTTACCCAGAAATAGCTCAGTAAATTTTTTTCAAGATATATGTTCATGCAAAAGTTTAACATCAAGAACACATACGTAACTGCATAAACCTGAATATAACATGAAATTGTAGTCGAATGTGTTGGATTATTTTTACACGTTTACTCGGGCTACACATTTATTCCCTTAAACTGGTCACATCTGTGCGTACAAATCTTTGAATGACTCCCTGCCTATTTGCAGCTAACGATGCTGCAAATGGAATTGTATAATAGCCATTCGTACGTTACGGTTATACAATACATATAGAGTTGAACTGATACTTATAAAATGGTTCATTTTGTTCAGTTACCCAGAAATAGCTCAGTAAATTTGTTTCAAGATATATGTTCATGCAAAAGTTTAACATCAAGAACACATACGTAACTGCATAAACCTGAATATAACATGAAATTGTAGTCGAATGTGTTGGATTATTTTTACACGTTTGCTCGGGCTACACATTTATTCCCTTAAACTGGTCACATCTGTGCGTACAAATCTTTGAATGACTCCCTGCCTATTTGCAGCTAACGATGCTGCAAATGGAATTGTATAATAGCCATTCGTACGTTACGGTTATAAAATACATATAGAGTTGAACTGATACTTATAAAATGGTTCATTTTGTTCAGTTACCCAGAAATAGCTCAGTAAATTTGTTTCAAGATATATGTTCATGCAAAAGTTTAACATCAAGAACACATACGTAACTGCATAAACCTGAATATAACATGAAATTGTAGTCGAATGTGTTGGATTATTTTTACTCGTTTACTCGGGCTACACATTTATTCCCTTAAACTGGTCACATCTGTGCGTACAAATCTTTGAATGACTCCCTGCCTATTTGCAGCTAACGATGCTGCAAATGGAATTGTATAATAGCCATTCGTACGTTACGGCGTTTCTTCGTCTCAATTGTAATACAACTATTTGCGTTTTTGCATCGTGTGTAGCTTTTTAATACCCGATGACCACACAACTGGACAGCTGAGAACAGAAATAAAAAGCTATTTCATATGGTTGAATTGATAATTAAAATTTGGATTCCCAAGGCTTGACACATATATCCTGATGGCTACTGGCAAATATACATTATGCATACCACCAACATAGAGTTACAGACAGTGTTTCAGACGAAGATTTTTTATGGCGTTTTTTAGATCAAAAGCTGTAATTTAGGCGGAAAAGGTAGATTCAGAAACTTGAAATCAAAACTTAAGACAAATCCCCATTTGATGCCAGCAATCATGCCGCACAGTAGATGTTCATACATTATACATCTATCTATAGGTATAAAAGAGTCTTTACATATCTATTTAGTGACCTTCGCAGACAAGTCCAGACCGTTGAAGTTGTTTCTAAACAGAACCGTAAAATCTAAAATACATAGTTTTTTGGAAATCTAAGCATTACTAGAACTGTTAGTACAAATATATAGATCAGAAATTTTTTCCTCCGTAGTTGGAGTTGCAATACCTTATCATAATATATTATGTATGATCACATATATCTAAGCATGCTGTAAGCTCAAACATACTCTAAAAATAAGAATCGGGGAATGTAGCATACAGTTGGGCAAAAATTTTATTTTTGTTAAAAGTTGAAAATAGATTTTTAACTTAGTCGTTGAATATACGTAACTGAACGAAGTACATGACACAT
>JASANE010024684.1:0-14379 GCA_030248225.1 Trileptium ribeirensis
GAGAAATGCTTTGCGATACAGCCACACGTAATCCACAAGCTATTGAACTACATTGTAAATGATAGTAGTCATAAACGAAGAACGAATAAAGACTGTGAGAAAATGGTACAAAATTTTAAGTTGAATAATTTTTACACCCTTATGATTGTTGAACTCGTAAATCCGACAAAACACGACTCCAAAACCTAAATGATTTTCTTATGAGTTTTTGTCGCTTTTGATACATGGCTTAAACTTTGGATGTATTTAATTCAATATGATCGCTAACTCTGTAGCTCTTGGTTTGATATTTGTATAGCGAAACCACGAGGCTGTTGTGTCTCAAACGATGGGCGAAAATACAAGTTAAGTTAAGTTCAGCTCTCACTTATCCTACAAAAGACTGAAAAGTGGGGTTTAGACTACTACATATAGAGTAGAAAGTGGACCTAGCCAAAAAGGTGGAGATCTAACCTCTCATTGCCTAACATTATACCCGGCTTCGTCCGTAACTGCTAGCTGCTCTAGTTTTCAATATATATATTAACTGTATTATTTTAGCCCAGAAAAACAAGCGCTGGTCAACGAACGTCTTGCCAACTCGTCGACTCGTGCTTCTCGAATGTTCGCCCGTCAACGCGAACGATCTGAACGCTACATTGTCGACGAAAATAACGTTCGTCGCTCACTGACATCACCACTGAGTACACCTTTGCTCGTTAAACTCGTTCATCCGTCGAAACAAGATGTTGTAAGTTAAAATTTTTTGTTGGGAATAACATCATTGGAATGCAGGGGCGCAAATCATGTGGGGGTCGGGTGGTCCGGCAGATTTGTGCCAATGTTGTAACGGCAGTCGCCGATGTAATCTTGACGGGCGTGACGTTATAACGTTAAAAATGGATTAGCTTATAGTGCATGGGCTCGGATGATGGCAAATTAGTCGTAGACTACGCTCGTATAACCATCTAAGCTTAGACTAGAACTAAAGCTCAGCTTTAATATATCGAGAACGGCATGGCTTTGATTATACTCAGGGTTACTTCGGCCGTGGTTGATGCCACATTACAATTAATTTTATATAATCTTTACTCAAGGTTCAGTAAATATGGTGATACTTAGTGGATTACAGTTTCTACTTACTGTTAGTTGTTTTATTTTGAGTGCAGTCCACTATTTCAATTTGTTCGAGCCTCAAACTACGATTATTTTATAGACCAATCCGAAAAAATCATCGAAGGATTTATATAGCTGACATTTTTGAAAATTTTCAGAGTTTTTGAAACTTTGGGGCATTCGTTAGTCCCCGGTGATTAAAACTACATTAAGCGTTAGGATAGCTATGATTTTTAAAGCCGGTTAAATTGATGTGGTGCTTGAAGACAATTTTAAATCAAAAATCTGACATGCGTAGACCAGAATATTTTTTGTACTATATAGCGTATGTATGTAGAATTTTGAAAAAAATGAGTTTATCTTGAAACCAGAAGAGCACTAATAATTTTTGTAACAAATATTAGCGCTTTAGTAGCGAATGCTCTATTTGGTAACAGTAGCCGGTTTAGTATATAAACTATTGAGAGTATATAATTTCGAAAGACACAACTTTCATTATGTTTTCGGACATGGACAGTCCTTATCCCTATCTACGCGCAAACGTTTCTAACGTTTGTTTCTAACGACAGTTTTGTACGATTTACATACTTTTCTACAGGTTCAAAAGGAACCTTAAACAAAGGCCTGAAACGGCTTGATCCGAAGTATATTGTGTTGATTTTAGACATGGATTTCGTAGGCATGCACTACTCAAACGATTACTACGTATTTATAGGACGTCGCCCGATTCCTTACAACGCCAAAGGGTGTAGCTTGTGTTAAAACGCCCTGGGACGCAGCACTTGCTGATCCACAAGGCCGACCTGACAGTGCATTCGTAAATATTGGCAACAGACAGTATGGTCGTTATTCTCGCAGTTGCACACCAACGATGTTTGCACCACTATCAGAAAATCGGATCGCAGGTTCACTTGACTCCCCAAACCCGTCTCCAATACGAAAGCCCCGCGCAACTACACAACCACGAACTGATCCGGAAAAGATACGACAGAATCGTCGCCTACCAGGGACTGTATTGCTAAATGAAAATTTACGGCGTCGTCCCGATTTTATATCCGCAAATTTGCCACCGCTTATTGAAAATTGCCCAGTCAGTGGACCACCAGCGCCACCCGTGCGCCCAATGACACCTTCGTGGATGCCGAAAGATTACCAGCCAGGTAAAAGCAAAAGCTAGAGAGAGTACTGGTGATCTGAGCTAAAACTTAAGCTTATTAAATTTTTGTGTTGTTAAATAATTTGAATTTTAGTATTCAAACGGGAGTAATATTAATTATAAAAGTTTTTCAATGTATAGAAACAGCCGGTACCGAGCTCGCGAACTGCTAAATTTGCAAGGGCTACTAAGGTGTTACAAGATTGCAAATACGGTAGTAGATGTAAAATGGAGATACTGCCCCCCTCCCCCTCTATGTACTTAACCCTAAGGGTCATGTATATATTAATATACATAACCCTAAGGGTCATATATACTATTCCCCCTCTATGTACTTAACCCTAAGGGTCATATATACTATTCCCCCTCTATGTACTTAATCCTAAGGGTCATGTATATATACATGATCACTAAGGGTCATGTTAAGGATCTAAGGCTCATGTATGTATTAATATACATAACCCTAAGGGTCATATATACTATTCCCCCTCTATGTACTTAACCCTAAGGGTCATGTATACAATTCCCCCTCTATGTACTTAATCCTAAGGGTCATGTATATATATGCATGATCACTAAGGGTCATGTTAAGGATCTAAGGCTCATTTATGTATTAATATACATAACCCTAAGGGTCATATATACTATTCCCCCTCTATGTACTTAACCCTAAGGGTCATATATACTATTCCCCCTCTATGTACTTAATCCTAAGGGTCATATATATACATGATCACTAAGGGTCATGTTAAGGATCTAAGGCTCTGTATTAATATACATAACCCTAAGGGTCATATATACTATTTCCACTCAATATACTTAACCCTAAGGGTAAAGCACATAAATATATAATGACGCTCAGAGTATTTATTTTACATGTGACCCTAAGGGTAATGAGCTTCCAAATTTCATACACTACGAGCCAACGGTAGCACGGAATGACAGCGAATTACATCTCAATAATAAAATTACTTATATAATCCGCAAGTACTGTATTTAGTTGGTCTTGGGGAATTTATTTATTATTAATTAAAATATTTTAAAAAGATTACATAGCTAGCGGAAAATTAATTTAATACTAGTAAGACTATATATATTTCACCAACTCCTTTATTCACACAGGTTATAGAACATGTTCATTATATTCGTAAAAACACTCCAGAAAACAGTATTATATACTTCAGCGCATAGTACACCATACAACTTCTTACAATATAAGGCTTCGCTCACGCGTAATCGATAAAAGCTCTATAATCTTACTTTACCGAACTAATTTTGCGCAAAGAATAAAAAAACGTAAGTAGTTATGACAGCAAGCGTTTGTTAATTGTTGATTGTCAGTGAAATTCAGAATACTAAAACCAATCCTACAAGTGTTATGTAGCGCGCTCTCACGCTCAAACTTCAAATACTGACTAGATACTTCACGTGCACCGTTGTACGAGACGTACTGATTCACTTGTTGTTCACTTGAAAGCGCAGTTAGCTTATTTTGTGTGCTGTAGTACACTAAAACGGAACGAAAAATTGTGAAAAAGAAATGTTAGCGATAGCTGTTACGTTAACTAGCTGATTATGGGTTGTGTAAATTGTATGAATCTCAAAGGAACCCATTGCGAATTCGTTGATATTACCTCGAAGCCGCGTGGCCGCAGAGTAATTAATGTTTACTATTACCTAGGGTAGAAACCCAACAGTTATCAATGGTATTTTACGTTGTTGTGTATAAGCTTTCACTGAAAATATTATAAAACTCCTCATCAAACAAGCTTGCTGCGTAAGGAGTTAATGGTTCAGTTATAGGCCTATAACCGTTATCGATGCTCAACACACTATACATTTCACAGTTTCCCCCTCTATTAATAATTTCAACTCCTGACGCACAAGCTGCATTTTGCGTATGCTGGTCGTTGTTATTTCCATCAATTGATACAGTTCCATGTTCGTCTTGCTTAACTTCTTCAGATTGCATAAAATTTTCAACTATTTCTAAGCACTGAATTCTTTTCTTTAAGTCGCATTGTTTATGTTTCAACCGTTCTGTTTCTTTGGCAAGATTATCCAGTTTATTCGCAATTTTTTGTTCTCGCAATACCAAGTCCTTTCGCGTTATGTCATTATGCGTCACAGAAAATGGTTCGCGTCGCTTCCTAATGTGCACATTTCGTACGTGAGTCGTCAGGTTGTCATATCTGTTGAACAACTTTCCACATTGAATACATTCGAACTTGTTTAGTTTATGTATCGATTTCATATGTCGATCCAATGCGTTTTTGCGTTTACACGCTTTTCCACACTCATGACATTTATAGAAATTTTCCATTATATTATAATTCACAATAATTGTGATATAAATTTTCCTAAATACGTAATAATCTATTACTAAGTTTATAGTTCATTAACTCGATACCATCCCTCAGTACCATGCAGGTGATCGCGTTATTACCTCTAGCACAACCACAACAGTATCATCCCATCCCTTGTAAGTCCTACAGGTTTGTCGAATTCATGTATTTTTTCTATCCTATTTTCCTTTCCTTCCTGACATACCTTCTTCCTGTTAATATATGTTCTACCGCGACAGATTGTTTTACGGAGAACTTCTTTATAATGCTTTGGGATTAAACTTTTATTAAGCTTTTGTTTTTTCCCGTATGATTCTCGATTAAATGTTGAGATATATAGATAGTCTTATGCGATACCATAATTGATGACATTCTGAAATTAATACATTATTGCTACTGCAATTCAATAATATCTAAGTACAGGAAACAGCGTATATATCTGTACAAGTTCTCACAATATTCGATACCCAATTTGCCACAAAATTTTTGAATATCTGGTCGAGTGAATGTGTCTGATGCTATACACCCGTTTCTTTTTGAATGATATTGTTGAGCTAAATCATATCTGCAACCGAAACATCTGTTTTGATAATAGTCCGCTAGCGCTTTGATCAAAATTGAAGCGTTCGATTGAATGTCAGCGTATTCAGCAAAATTGCTATCATGCTGGAAATGTAAATGCTTTTCAAACAAAATAAGGTTAGCATAGTATTTGTGGCAATACACGCATTGCATTATGTAGAACAATACTTAAGTTTTATGTAGAACAATACTTAAGTTTAGGTAAAAAGCGGATCAGCTGACTAGTATAAAGTATTTTACTAAAAATTAAAAATATTTTAATTTTTAACAGAATTATACAATATTAGCACTCGAGGCACAGCTTGCTAAAGGGTTTGCTCTTACGCGACATTTCTATGATAACTATTTCTATTCAGGTAATAGGGGAGGTCGACTCCTTCCCTGCCTCCGCTACTAACTCACCAAGCTTAACCTAAACCTCAACCCTAGTTTCGACAGTTATGTGGAACAGTTGGTGTTCCGTGTCAATATCCCCACGGAAAACACATTTGACAACATTTTCTCCTGAAGAAAATTCTAAACCCCTAATTAATATTTTCTCCAAAACTCAAATCAGTTTTTAAGGTACAAAGGTGATTTTTGTAGAAGCCGATCCAGCTGGATGTGGGGAATACTGAAAAAGACTTTATTATCGAACACAATTCAAAGAGCTCCCGAACACAATTCAAACATTTATCGAACAAGACTACACCATTAGAAGAACATGCACTTAATCCTCGAACACCTTTTTGCGTTTTTGAACATCTTTCAGCGGCGCAGCACGCTGTTAGCACGTTCAGTTTTATAACGGGGCTGGCCAAAAAGTGGGGGTGTCCTACGTCTGCTTCTGCGGCCCTCACAACTTTCTAATAAAATTTTGAACGAACACTTAATGATAATTGAGCGAAAATTGAACGAAAAATATCATTTCTAACGTACTTAATATAACCTGAAAATATGATATATCGTATAAATCAGACGATCGTAGGCTTTCATTTTAAACCATAATTTGAAGAACTGCTCAAACCGTGCCTCAAATAGTTACAGCAAAACAAACAGTTATACCCAAACTTCACCTATAATAGGTCATTTATAAAATTGCGACAAAAAAATGGGAAGCCAGCTGGATGTGGGGAATACTGAAAAAGACTTTATTATCGAACACAATTCAAAGAGCTCCCGAACACAATTCAAACATTTATCGAACAAGACTACACCATTAGAAGAACATGCACTTAATCCTCGAACACCTTTTTGCGTTTTTGAACATCTTTCAGCGGCGCAGCACGCTGTTAGCACGTTCAGTCTTATAACAGGGCTGGCCAAAAAGTGGGGGTGTCCTGCGTCTGCTTCTGCGGTCCTCACAACTTTCTAATAAAATTTTGAACGAACACTTAATTATAATTGAGCCAACCTTGAACGAAAAATATCATTTCTAACGTACTTAATATAACCTAAAAATATAATATATCATATAAATCAAACAATCTTAAGCTTTCATTTTAAACCATAATTTGAAGAACTGCTCAAACTGTGCCTCAAATAGTTACAGCAAAACAAACAGTTATACCCAAACTTCACCTATAATAGGTCATTTATAAAATTGCGACAAAAAATGGAATGCGACAAAAAATGGGGGGCTTGGTGGTGTCTCTATTTAGCCGCGGGTGCGAGCCTGGAGGGCTCTCCGTTTCTCCCTGGGGGGCGGGACTAGATGTCTGTCCATTTTGGGTGCGAGCCTGGAGGGCTCTCTGTTTAGCCGTGGGTTCGAGCGTGGAGGTGTGCCCGTTTGCTCGGGGTTCGGGTGGCCTAAAATGCCGTGTCTCATCCTTCCCCCAACACCTCCCTCCCCGTTGGTCTAGTCAGCTATTATGAACAAAAACAGATATTTTAAACAGTGTCTGAGAAAGCAACGAACAAATTATGAATTCGGAAAAATTTATGAGGCATAACATAACCTCAAATGTATACCAATAGCTACAGACGTAAGAATAAACTTGATATATAATCAACGCAATGTAAATGTAATGCTGTGAGGCTCTGACTGGTTAATTAATGGTGTCGATGTCTGGGAATGGTTTTATAGAAATTATCATTAATTTTTTTCGCGTAGTTGACACAGTATAAGAAATAACAATGGGAGGCTTTGATCATCATTGGTTTCTAATGCGGCAAAAGCTATAGTTTATTATATGAGCACTATTGAGGAAATTGTTTGTAAGTTTCTTTCAAAATAAACAAAGGAAAAAGGTTGTGGCTCATAATGTGAACACTGTTAAGAAAATTGTTTTTAATTTCATGAAGATAGATAAAGCGCAGTTAAGCCACTGTAAAATTAATTTCACGAAAACATAAAGTTTCATTATACACTGAAAAAGAACCAAAATGCCAGGTTACTAAAAACCTGAAGTTTCCCACACTTATTTTTAAGTAATTCCTACGACAGAGCGTATTAATAACGAGATACGTCTACACATACGAATATTTCAACATTTCTGTTATTCGATTTATTAAATGTCTGTTAAATTCTATTTTTAATTGAGTACAGACCATTTCTACGTCATCCTTACAGTAACAGGTCTTATGCATACATCCACCCCACCATGTATGTCCTCCTTGTCCTTTCAAGTTCATTTTACAAGCATCACAACTGTCTTTATACAGTTTCGATAAAGTCCGAATAACTTTATCAGCTGCTTCGTTCAAACATTCATCGTCAGCGTCTTCTTTCGGCGTAGATGTGTCGTTAGTTTCATTTACGACAATAACTTTAGATGTCATTTCACTCAAGAAGTCACTACATTTTTTTCGAACACGGCGCTGTAGCTCTAGCACGTCAAAACTTGTTGCTTCCTGCAACACAGTCCAAAACTGTTCATTCATAAGTTTTTCCATGTCGTCGCCTGCTTTTAATTCCATGCGCTCGAAAATATTGTCTGTCAAGTAATCCATTTGATCAAGTTTTGCAAATTCACAGTCCATTGCGGTTTCTACAAGATCCATTGTTAATATATATAATTATTTGTTAAAAAATAAAATTTATGTTGTGATTTGTACTAACCAAAAAGCCAAACAATCTTGGTAACTATCTGTCAGAGCAATTTCACAACAGAAACGTATATTTGCTGCCCAGTTTCCCGTGTAAGCACAATACAGCATTGAGTGGTTTTTATATTCTATTAAAGTTATTAATGTCTCTCTATAAGATATTAACAACAAATGTTCCTTGTTTCTATATCAAGGCTCTAATTAAGGGTTTACGTTAAACGCTGTAATTTAGGATCAAGGCTTTATAAATTGATATCAAGGCTTTTAAAATTTATTTCTAAGGGTCAACCACTTTATTTAACGGTACCTATTAAGGTAAAATTGTTTTATTATGTACTTTATAGATCTATTCTTATGCCTTCACCCTACTTTTAATTTTATTATGTATGTCTGGGTGTTATATTAAGGGTCTGACACACTTTACAATGAAGGATGTATAATTTATTTTAATAGTTTAAAGTCCTACATGTACGTCGTGGCTTTCCTTCAAAGGTATGAGGATTTTACAAGGGTCTGCTTACAGAGTTAAAGTGTTTTTGTTAAGATACAGTTAGGGGTTTGGTCATATATATGAGAATATATTTCAATGATAACAATATATTTCTAAGGATTAACCATTTTATTTGAAGGGCTCTTTTAAGGCAAGCATTGTCTCATATATTTCAAGGATCTATAGGTGTACTTACACTTTAGATTTAATTTTACTATGTACGATTGGGTTTTATTTTAAGGGTCTCGCAGAATTTAGGGTCTGACACACTTGGAATTAGGAGTTTTATAGTTTATTTTAATAGCTTAAGACTCCACATCTTTATTTTACGTAGTGAGTTTCCTCAATAGTATGAGGTTTACTAGGGTCCGCTTCAAGGGTTAAAGGGGTTTTCTTATTAATGTGTTGAATGTATACCGTATACCACGAGGGTATATGGATTTGTATGATTTTTCGAATTCATAGTGAACGACCCGAGCGAAGAATTCTTTTTAACCGTTCCTATGGTCAAAATCGTGCTTGTCTCTACATTTTTACTCAACATATCGGCACGAAGGCGGGCTCCCCCCCCCCCCCCCCCCCCCTCTTTGCAAAACCCCCCCACCCCCCCCCCTCCACACCCCCCCCCCCCACTGATTGGAGAAGACATACGCCCCACGTTACTATAGTGTGTTAGAAACATTTGTATCAGGTTTCTTGGGGTCACAGAAATTTAAGCAAAGATTATTGTAATTTTTTGATACACCTACAACCTCGCTGTACCGTGGTTAGAATAGTATTGTTTACACCCAACTGTGTTTTGATACATCGTTTTGGTTTCAATATTTTGTTGCAATGGTCCACGGGGGATAATCCCCAGCCCAGCGTCAAGCCAGACTACCCCATCACCGTAGGGGCCGTTCCACGATAGCTGTGCAGATCAGCCACGGGTTTTTTGTTTTTTCTTTATTTACGAATTACACAAATACAATATATCATTACGATACAAATCAAATTCAATAGGACATATAAATGCAAAGTAATGTACAGCATGATCTAATGAATATCCTTCATTCATTTTCTTCGTTATTGTTTTCATAGCCTTGATGACTGAGGCACGTTGTTGCAGCAGTTGAGACAATTTTACTTCATATGCCGATTTTCCATCGATATAGTCGCCTGTTCTTTCACATTCTCGGTAAAATTCGTCCACCTTTAATTGCCAATAAGCAATTTCGCGTTGAAGATATACATTGCGAGCATAGTCTACCAAATTCGAACGTGAATTACCCATACTTCGCTTTCAGGATGTTGATGCTAATATACTGCTGTCGCAAAATTTTATCCAAATCGTATGTTGACAGGTGCTTGATGAAACGTGCACCCATATAACAATTACTAAAAGTGTATCCACGATAAATTCCGGCAGCTCGTACCAGTATCAGTCCGTGCTGATATTCTATCGATAAGTTGTTGAACAAATGATCAAACACATCGAATAAATAAACCATACGCGAACTCCATGCAGTATCAGGTGGTTTGAGGTGAATGTTGAAGTGTAGATTTGACGATGATTTATTTAACCAGCTAATGTCGTAACCGTTTGCACCGTTCCACTTTTCCGTTGATCCGTTCGTCCAGTCGTCGAAACACAGAGGTTTATGTTGATGTGTACAATTTATATTTAACAATAACAATACAGTTTCACATATAACAACTAAAAATAACATAACATATAAAGCAATAATACGTTTATCATGCATGATTTGTTTCAGTGTACCTTTGCTCCTTTTAAGACATTTTGTTCCAAAACACTTCCCTGTTTGCGCTAATGTTGAGTTCCGCTGTAAATTCACCCATCGCGAAAACTATTATAGCTTGTGCCAGCACTTTAGTGAAATCAATGGAAAGTCGAATTTGTCCATCTACTGGGTTCGAAAGATAATTACAATCACTGCTGTGATCTCTGCTTAGATCAACACAAATTATTTGATAGCCTGCATTTTTCCTAAACGCAACTTCACTCAAACCAAGATTATCAGCCCTATAATTTAGCGCGTAAAGCGTATTGTAGAATAATCTCATATCATTAGATGCTTTGCATGGTAAAGGAACATTACATGGATAGCGATCGTCATTCATAAACAGCGTAAAACTATCCATATCTGGTAAACTAAACTTAAATAAATTTAATTTAGGTGCACCAGCATAGGCCTCCTGTGTTATTCCAAAATGTATATACGTCTAGGTAATGTCCCTTCAAAAATTGTCCAATCCACATTTTGCAACCCTTTGTTTACAGACAGTGTTTGGACTTTATATCTTATAGCAGGAAACTTAGCATTTAAAAGTTTGTTGTGATGTTCCAATGCTTGCTTGCTCAATTTTGATTTCGATACATACAACTCAAAGTCATTTATACGAACAAGGTATTTTTCTTCCGTATTATGCTGAAGTATCAGTGATGGCACACTTCGCGTAAACTCAAACTCGAGCCTACATTTTGGGGGTAGATATCGTGGTATTAAATTAACATCAGTAATAATTGGAAAATAAAGTTCACATTTTTGAGATGCCATGACCAATGCGTTTCTGTAGATGAATCCATCACTCTCAAAATGGTCGAAGGCATAATACTCATCTTGTTTGTAAATACTTCCTTGCAAATACTGGTTCCGTTGCTCTACACTCATGTGCAACATGTTAAGCACATATATCATCCAAGGGTAATGTTTTTGATTAAATGTTATTGGCTCTCCATTAATTTTCATTTCAACCGTAGAAAACAAAGCATATCCAAACATATTACAGGGTGCTATTTTTTTCACCAAATCCTTTATTTCCTTTCCATCCCCCCTCAATACTTGAAAATCAATATATGCAAATATCTGAGATAAATCAATTACATCAAATGAACTTTCACTAATTTTAAACCGTAATGTATCATCTGTAACTGAGCTTGGCAACGCTGTTTCACAAGCAATTTCGATTAGTTGCGTAGACACGATCGACTGTTGAGCAGGGTACTGGCCTCCAGACCAGTCCAGCTTTTCGATTCCACACACACTCATTTTCGTTTGCGATATTTTCGTGTTTTTTTCTTAACTTTACCCTTTTTAAGAACTTTCTTCTTTTTAAGAACTTTCCTTTTGCGTCTAGTATTCTTAGATACCGATTTCAGCGACATAGCTCGTGGCAGCTTTGGCCCAGCAAAACACAGCGGTACAGCCATTATGAAGTGTTATTTTAAGGAAATAATCCTTTTTAAGGATTTTCTACGAGAACCACATTCGTATAACCATTTTACCATTTTCAAAAAACTTAACAGGATTAAAATTTATATCTACAATTTCAAATTCTAAAACTTTAAACACACAATTGTTTAAACCTAGAGTAACAGTATTCTTAACCCCAGAATTTGACAGAACATGAAGTATGGGTTTGAATTTACCATTAACTGTACGATTGCGAACAAAGGAACTGAGAATAAACATAGGTTTGTTGGAAAAAAGATTAAAAGTTTTCGAACCTTGGTGTTTACCATTTGTCAAGTGTGCCTGCTGAAATCCAAACATATTTTGAATTTCGGGTGATAACTTTATTTCAGCATTATCAAAACAATATACACTAACGCGATCACAGCAATGATCATATGTAAACTGTATACTTGTACTAAACGAATTGAAAAATGACAGCAAACTATCTCTTGTATAATATCCAGCTTCAACAGTAAATCGTTTCCATGAATTATTATTAAAGTATTCAATTTGACTGCTACTAATGTTTATGTACTTTGGTGGCAACTCAATATCCAAAACTTTAACTTGGGTTGCACAAAATGCTGTTGGAAACTCCACAACTGAGTCATTCAAATCGCAAACTACAACAACCTCCATAGTTGTATTCATACATACATTAATCCTTTTTAAGAATATTATACAATTTTACTGTACACTGATTGAAATCAGTAACACTTTTACATCCAGTTACAATTACATTTCCGTTACAAAACACAAGTGCAGTACAGGTTCCTATCTTCAGTTGCAGGCTGTTGTGTAACTCAGGCTCATACATTACTTTATATTTGTTCCTCAACTCCTCATAAAGCACTGGTAAACTGAAATTTACATTCAACCGCATTACACCTGCAACGTTTCTGACATTAATAGGCAATTCACTCGAACATATATAACCTAACTGTCTCAAAGTGCTGGTGACAATAGATAAAATAGAAGGCGCCTCCCATTTAGACTTAACTCCAACTAAAACAATTTTCCCATTGCGAAATAACAAGACTGTGCCGCGAGGTTTGAATTTCCATATACCACCATTAAAACGAGCAGCATTATATACAAAGTTATCAATACACAAAGAATATAAATCAATGTTACATTTCAAAGTCGCAGTTATTGTCATATTAGTTATCTGCTTCATTTCGAACTTCCATCCACAAACGTCCCAAATAGTTACATCCAATCCATTTATCCATATCACGATTCGCATCGTCGAAAATACTGATACCAATACCCCAGTACCGATCCCATTCAGACGCTTCAGCAATTATAGCGTCCTCAGTGGCGTGAAGAGCTGCCTGTACTTTAGGTGATTGTTCATACTTTGCCTTGAGTCCTCGCTTCATTACTTTATTAGCGTATCCATCAGCCAACCACTGTTGTAGATCAAAGTTTTTGATTTGCCAGCTCAGCTTCTTTTGATGTGAAGGTCTGAAAGCAGCCATGATTGCAGCATATGTTTCTTCGTCATTGAAATATCGAGCCTTTTCGCTTTGATAATATTGTTCCACGCAGTTGTATTTAACACCGTTGACCACAATACGAGAAATATTGAAGTTGCTGAAGATGCTCCAACCAGATCGAAATAAAACTAGCTTTTTGCCACTAGTGCTTCTACAATATTTAGTATGTTCCATAACGAGAGCGAATAATTAAAACACGTCTGTACTCTACGAAAGAAAACATAAACTGATTATAAAATTGAAGATACAAGTCTTTATATACTTTTTTCGGTGAACAGTTCTGAACACTGATTGGTTAATATAATCTCTTCCACGATGACGTCATTCTCCCCCTCCCAAATGCCGTTATTGGTACTCCTGCTAATAGTCCTCGGAATTTATCTGAATCGAGTGGGCGAGGGGGCGAAAAGTTGATGTCAGATACAAAATATTTCACTAAATCAATTATATTAGAACCCACAGTACCATCTGGATATATAATTTGATTATTATCATTTAAGTTTAAGTTTTTAATGCTGCTGAGCATTAATTTGGCTTTGCTTCTTAAATTTTTCGGAAACATTTGTGACAGATCTGGCTTTTCTATACTTCCATAAGTAATAACATCGTTTTAACAGGTTTAATGTCCTCTTTAGTCGTTCCTTGCCGCATTGCATCCAGCCAACTAACTGGAACTACTGCCATTTTACGCGCCATAATGTTTAATGAAATATTTCGTTAGTTGTCTTACTATACTTGGTTTAAGCAACTTTTTCTTTTTATGAATAGTTATTTTTTTGTTTGCAATCCTTTTAAGAATTTTGTTATTTTTATCCATGTTGTACGCAATTTTAGCAAATGCTTTTATTAATGACACATTTGCCAGTTTAATAACAGCAGATATCATTTGAGATGATGAGTTGTCGAGAAAATGTAGCGCTGCAACATTTTGATCAACAGCCATTTTTAC
>JASANE010024685.1:0-34570 GCA_030248225.1 Trileptium ribeirensis
GTCTTTCTTGGGTTTTGGGTCATTATTGCTACTACCAAGTGTATCATTCGTGGTGTACCTCTAAAACTGACGTCTGATTGTCTCAAAATTTCGGTTGTTTATATAACAATATCCTGGTTTATGTAACGCAACAACCATTTCTGTATCTTTTGAAGCAGGGAATAGGATTTGTTGGGCAGAAGTTTTGCTTTACGGGCACAATAGTTGGTCCCTTAGTGCTGAGTTAATAGTTAGTGCCAGGTTTGGTTTTATTAAAGCCACCGGATAATTTTTATTATTAGTTTTATTTGTTATATCCCGACACCGGGTCTACCAAGAATGGGACACCGGAATTTTTTTGTGGGCTACTAACGTGCTATCCACTACGCCATGCCCCTATTGAAGTGGTGATGTTATTCCAATTATCTAATTTTATGCTTCGCTCGTAGTTATTATTATTCTGTAAGACGATCTGTTACTATTATCAAAAAGTGTGTGTTTTATTACATGTTGCTAACAAGTTAGTCTCAGGCCTCATTTATGATTATTGTAATTTATTTATTCAGGCGATTTCAGAACGGCTTATGCATTGGAAAAGCTTTAGAAACGGTTATTAGAAAGACTTTTAGCTAGTTATTTTCTGATATTTTCATTCTTATGACTGTGTAATAACTTTGTTCATTAAACGCTACTGCAACGTCCTTAGCTATTCATATTAAATCACAAATTGCTCAAGAAATTGCATAGGATATTTGTCTTTGTCTTACTTTACCTATTAAAATTCGAAAAGTCTCTGCAAATATTTGTTCTATTTTGTATAATAAACAGAATGAAGTTTGGGTTGGGGCTTAAATGCAGTTATAAACATTTTCAAAGTATGAAAAGGTATAACCTCTCGTACATATAACACAAATTCTACAGACACTTTGCCTAAATCTAAAAATTTTCAGATCATTTTATATTGAAATTTATAAGTAGTTTCGAGCCAAAACATGTGTTTCTAAACTACAATTTTTCATATTGAATAGGGTTCCGCTCATTGTAGGAATATTATAATTAAATAGTTAATATGCTTTTTATAAATTTATCAAAAAGGACAATTTTCCATCGTTCATTACATTTGGTAGAAGAAAAATCATATTACTCAACAATGCAAATGGCCTCGTGGTATCAGTCCAAGTGATGCTATCTAACATGTCACCGTGATTGGAATGAGTTTACACGAAACTAAAGCTTATTTACTGATATCATCGTTTTAGTCAAAGTCAGCGTTTATTCTCTGCATACGCAACAATATAAACCCGTAATTATTTGATGATAATTTTATTGCTCAATAGCGATATTTAGTTTACATAGAGATGATAAAGGTAAAACAAATTTACGATATCGATACATCGACATCGAATTTTGATGAGATGATCAACAAAATTGTTTTTAGCCAAAAATTGAGCAGTTTTCAGGAACGATTAATAGTTATTATTATTTTCGATCTATGAATTATTTATTGATGAGCTCAAGATTTGTTTGATATCTTATATATCTTCTTCATAGTTTGTCCCATATGGCATCAGGATTATGCTATGAAGAATCACATTGTGCAGGTCTCAAGATTTTTGCTTCATTGTCATTAAATACAGCAAATATTTCAAGCTACTTTTGGGTCTTGTATTAAATGTTTATTAATAAATAAAAAAACTATGTTTGATTTGGAACATGATTAAATTTAAACATGAAATTTTTAACTAGATAATCTAAAGTATTTTGCTGGTACACGGTAAGATTTAGAAATCACAAAGGTATTTTAAATTAATATTAACTTATTGTATTGTAATAATTTTGCACTAAATAATTTTTATTTGCACTTAATATATGAAACATATATCTTTACCTGAAAATTAAACTTTTTCGATTGTGAAAGATAGTAGTACCAAGAGTGCATTAGGGAAGAGTATGACACTTCCTTGCACTCATATGTTAGCCCATGTTTGTAAACTCGGGCGTTTTCGGCCTGACCCCCCAGTTTATGGTTGGGTCGGTCGAACCCCCAGTTTCTTGGTCGGTTCATAAGCAGCTGCCTATAAGACGACCCACCAGAAATTGGAGGGTCCTACCGACCAACCAAAAGAATTGGAGGGGGGTCCGAACTACCCCCCCCCCCGAAACTGGGGGTCAGGCCGAAAAAGCCCGGTTCATCAAACACGGGCTAACATATGAATCCAGGGAAGTGTCGTGCTCTTCCCTAAAGCACTCTTGGTAGTACTAAGTGACACGATACCCACAGCTAAAACGATTCCGCTTGACAGAGCTAAATTTCTAAGAACAAAATAGGATTCTTAGAGAAACTCATGAAACAGCTGTTATATAAACTAAAATAAAATATGCTTTTAAATTACAATTTCGGAGTCTGTCTCCACCATAATTTGAAAGCGCTGAACTGGATTGACTGACTCAGTGTCGGTTGATACAGATTGCATTTGTGTTTTTGTTTTGTTCATAGTTAGCCAATACCAAGAACTAACCAACTTTAGCCAAAAAAACTTTGAAAAGAAAGCATTTCCTTGTTTCGAAAGTATTCTCATAAAGCTCGGTTTTGAAATAATTTAATTTTGAAACTTAGTTTTTTGACTGAAGCATTGCTGAGACTACCAACAAGAAGAATTAGGACAGCACCCACAAGTAACTCACTCGTTAAAGTTTTTGAAACTTATGTCTCGTTCTATTATGCAACTTTTGTCTGTTTAGCATTTTTAATGGCGGTGATTCTACAAGTAGCGCCTTTGTTGCCGTAAGCTAATTTAAAGCTTTGGCTAATATTACTCGATGGTTTGGGTACTTTATTCTGGTTAGGGCCACCTCGTTTAGTAAACTGAAACCCTGAGACCACAGAGAATACTGACCGCTTGGAATGGCTTAAATAATACTAGTATATTTGTTCCTGTCGATTCTTTAAGTCTGAGGGCTCTAACTGAGATGGAGAACACAACGATGTTCAATTTGAGGAAAGGTATTAGCTTAAATCAGAGGGTTCGGAGCTCAACAAATCCTAAAAAGTTAGGTCCTTCAATAGTGTAAGGCAATTTCCAAAGCTTGAGTAATACGGCATAGGCTTACTATGTCGAAGATATAAAGTGATGTTGACAACTAAGTTTGACTTGGTCAAATTTTAAAACAATTTTTGTAACTATACCCAGTTCAAAATTGGATTTTTCGTATTTCATTTAAGGTAGCTTTAAGTGCAAAACCCAATTCCATAGTTATGCCGGAATCTACTAGATGCCAATTGTCCAACTTGGCATTTTTTGTTGAAACAGCTAAATGTTTTTTGACAATTATTGCTTAAAATGGATGGGCACAGATTAGGTTTATGATGGTACGTACCGTCAAGACATTTTTTGTTTGGACTGGCTAAGCGAACACTGTTCTATCAGTGATGGCTTCGCCCAAATGGTTTGGAGCCAATTATGGTACGACGTTTAGCTTCTCTTCATATTTTAATGTGATATTGCTATACTGATTGAGTGGTCTATTTAGAATGTTGAAAAAAGAATTACGGCTACTCCTAGCGTCAGCTACATAGAACAAATAAACAGCGAAAAATAATTTCTATACTAATTAAACGTATATTTGAACGAAGTTTCTTCATTTTTTGGTAACGTGTTGTAAACACTGTTCTAACTTTTGAAGGATATTTGTTTTCACCTAATCATCGGTGAAGATGTGTTTTCTGAAAACTTTTTAACTAAATCCTTGATCAAAAAGTTTGAACGTGTGAACACATCTTTATACAATTAGCAACGTCAAGATATAAGAAACTTCATACAACTGATGAAGTAATCAACTTGTCTAAAGCAGATGCTAACTGATCTAATATCATCTAGCATATCGATGTTAAATGTATTTTCTAAACCTTGTTCGATACGTTGGCGCATCGTATCTAAGCCGTGTTTTCAATCCGGTTGGCTATAACCGGTAAGGATGATTTCTGATTTCAAGGGCTGGCTTATACAGTTCGCTATTATCCCTTAATCACCTAAAACCTATGTGTTGCTTATGAGATTTATTTATTGTCCGTTTATATCTGTGGCTTAAACGTGGAATCACAGTAAAACATACATGAACTTGATGTTCATTTCGACGTGATTGCAGGTGCGAATGCATTGTGAAGCGTTGCACAGACTGAGCTTATCGTGGGTCTCGCGTTTGACCGCGTGTTGTTGTTCGCTCGCTTTGTGAGGTTCTTAAAGGCCCCGAGCAACTGCTCCTAAATATCGTAGTGGCTAACGTACAAGGCTCTCAGCTAAACGAAACAGGTTCCATTCGTTGCCGTAGCAAAGGTTCCTTCAACATTGTACGAAATCACAGTGATTACCACGGATAACTGTTAACCAGGTATTTCGATTTGTTTTGTGGGCTTGTTCACTGTTACAACTGATCTCTAACCCGTTTCTGTTATTCGGCGATCAAAGCTTTGCTGCTATTGTCAGACTCAGACTGTTTGCATATACTTATATAATATTCAACATTTCTGCGACTATAGAATTCATGTTCGTTAAGTTGTCGGTCACAGTTACACTTTTAAAATAATATTGGCAACGTTTTTGGCCCGAAAAATATAGATGTGACTTTAAAACTAAATCCAAAATCACGATGATGATAGCAGCATTCGGAATGTCGTGTAACCAACATTGACATTAAAATATATACCAATTTTGGCTCAAGGAAATGATTTTGGTAGCAATGGCGATATTTGAAAAATATTGATGGTATAGTACATAGAATAAAGATACACATAGTTTCCAAATTTAAACTAGATTCCGCCAGTCACTCATAAATTTTGAATGTTTTCTCTTGTGTGAAAGTATTTAAGATATATGACCCAATATATGTATAAAAATATGTAAATGTCCACCAAGAATATCGTTTAAAACTTACAAACGCTAAAAAACACCGCCCAAAGAATTAAAGGTTGTAAATACCTACTGAATAAATCCAAAGACAATTATTTATTGTTATGCGTGAGTAAACTTAACCTGCGCCCGCTGACTATTCTATTTTGCTATGTGGAAAAAATTGTGTTACCGAACTCTATCAACTCAAGCAAAAATTTGATGTTTTCTGTTCGCGAACATTAAAATTGTTTGCGAATGAAATTTTATCGCTTTTGAATTACCGATGGTTATGTTCGCGGACATAATGACATAATACAGGACCCTTTCATTTATGCCGTCGCTTTACATTGAATTTGTTTGCGGACAGAAACGAATCCTAAGTAAAAAGTAATACTTGTCGTAGAACTGTTATTGGCCGAATGAATCAAATCCCCTTTCTTACTTGTTCGCTGACAATATGTTTCAGTTTAAGATGACACTACAAACGGCATCTTATCTATAATGTTGTAGCCTCAATGAAAACTTAGCGATAGCATGAAAGTAGTTTTAAATCTAAATTCAGAATCGTTTAGTCAATTACTAAGCCTAATCCTTTGTAACACTAACTTCGATGTATTTTGGACATTACTTACTCACGTATAACGCTATCTTAACTTGGAATAGATAACGTAACAGTTATATTTTCTTATATTTTAGCATCTAAACTCCTTGTAGCCTGAATGATGTCATGACTTAATGACATATAGTAATGACGTCATTTCCATTATATCAATATGGGTTGACCACACAGGGACAAAAATTTCTAATATTGTTAAAGAAAACAAAAAAATATCTCTTCAAAATTAAATACACCAATCTAGACTCCTGCCTTATAGTTGAACGTGGATTATTTGCTGAAGTTCCGAAATCGTATGATAAATATATGCCACAGGAACAAGTTTATCTAAAACATATCACGCAATTTTATTCTTTTTGACCGAAAACAGTTCAACCGTTCAATGGTAATTAATCGAACTATAAGGGTGTTCAAATTAGGATAATTAGCTAAACAGGTGTCTGAAATATAGTCTTATTTATTAGCTATAATATCCATATCATATTTAGTTTCTAATCAATGTAGTATGAAAGTAGTTGTAGCATAGCCAGCAGTGCGTTCAAAGCGTTTGTAATGCAGTCTATATAATGAAAGCCGCGCATACTAATGTCTGAATTCACGGTTAGCTATATAACAAGTCTGTTGTAGCATAAATAACAGTGCATTCAAAGATTTGTACGCACAATAACTCGTTCAAACTCGTGCTATCGCACTCGTTTTGACTCATCACGAACTGTACGTACAAATCTTTGAACGCACTGCTGCCTATGCTACAACTATTACTTGACACTCACAACAGTTGGAAATGTTTTTAAATAAGTGCGGTAGCTCGAGTTTGAACGAGTTAAATAAAAAGTACAATTGTACGTATACTATTTGAATTCATGGCTGAATAAATGATGCAACTGTCTTTTCATTAGCTAAATATACTATGTTTCAATAACTATGAAAGACGAAAGTTACTGAAACATTTACACAACACAAAACACCGAAATATCTTACAGATTACTACAACAGCCAAGTTATTTTCCACTTAGATTGAAGTTAAATATTGACGAATTCCGAGAATCCCTAGTAACTTGTAGGTTCTAACAATATTGCTCTTTATCATGTTCTGTAACTAATAAACTAGTAACTCTATCGAGGTTGCAGAGAGTAGTGAAGCATACAAAACTAACACCGGCAATAAGTTTCCCATGCCCAAAAACTCCCAAGTGTAAGCTATCAGCCTCCCTGGACGTCACAATAAAACTAGAAATTTTGGGTCCAGGAACCACGAAGTGTCATACTTCAAACCCCATAACTCCAAAACTGGAGCCTTCTTCGTAAAACAAAAAAGTGTTTATCATTTATCATAGCCATTTATCACTTTACTACGAAATAAAACCAACCAGAGAAAAAATTGTAAAGTTAAGATAAAATAACCTTGCTTTCGTGAAGGGTACTAAAATAGGGTAAAAATCTAGTTTTTGAACTGTGACCCCGGAACCAGACCTCAAATAAAAAACGCTCGGGGATGTACATGGTAAATCGACTATGCCAGTTCGAATGAGCTGAAAATTGATTAAGTCATTCCCGACTTATGGCCAATTCACACATACAGACGGAATTTAAACAATTTCACCCTGCAGCACACAATCTCTACTACGTTACACTAATGCTCTGATTATCTCTTTAGTGCAATCGCAAAAGTGAAAATTTGCCATCACAATGAAATGTGGATCAGCACCGCCCTTCTTTATCGGTTTATTCGGGAAATAAATTCAAATTATATCAAGTAAACTTTAAACATATTACATCACTCAAATTAACACTTCTCTCTGTGCCCACATTTGATAGTTGTAAATTTTATGCTCTAAATTACAACAACATAGTTTATTACCGGTCAAGCCAGCTTTATTACATAGAACTGTTATGCATTGTCCATACTCACACTGTCCATGTGAGATATAGACCTGATGAAAGATCCTGTTATACAAAAAATAATAGACTGACATGTGGTAAATAAACAGATAAGATCAGAAAGGGCATAGAGCCACTTACAACTGATCATAAGTTGAAACGATAATATTGATAACATTAAATAGCCACTGAACGTAGAGAAGCATGTACCATTTGCGAATTATATAAAAGTAAGATTTGTAAAAAGACAAATTTGAAAGACACTGCCTAGGTCTGACATGCACCTTACTAGCAATTCTCTTAACAACAGCAAGAGTTGATGACGGTCGACTCTGCTGAAGCGTATGATTTGGTTGTTATCGGCAATTTGTGTTGTCGTTGTTATTATCTATTTGGTGTTGTCATAAAGATGACCCAATCTACCATTTTCTTAGAACACCATCTTGTACCCCCACAATGGCGTTGGAACACCAAATCCTTACCCTCACAAGGACCTCCAAATCACCCCACGCCCACCAGACTGTCGGACCAGTAAATCTGTACCCCAACTAGGTTCTTGGAATACTAAATCTATGCACGAACAGTTCCTTGAGCCATTAATTCATACACCCACCGTGTTTTGTACCATTATTTTCGGAGCTTCTTTAATCAAAATTTTTTTTCAACTCTTGACAGCACAATTTCAATGCTTATTTAAATGCTTAAATGCTTATTTAATCTCTCAAAATTCAAACACTAATTTCATATGCGGCGTTCACGTTATAATGTACCCAACGTTTGGAACCTATGTTCATCACACAGTGTCAGGAACACTGTCGACAACAAGGTGTCTTAGTCTTAGTTTTTATAAATTTTTCAAAGATAGCTAGCTAGGGGTGTTATCACTCCTCGACAGTGTCAAGCACACCGTGTCTTCTTGCAGTTTTATTGACAGTGTGCGGCATTATTTCATCAACTTTCTTATGACCTAGATACAAATACCGAGAATTTGATAAAAAAGCCACACAGAACAGTTGACTAATGGACCGCAGTTGCCACAGACGGTGTCCGTTACAGCTAATTCGCGCCAAATTGGAAGCTAAGGGTGACGCGTCACTCTAAAAAAATGTAGTAGCTACGGTGTGTCGTACATATTCGGAAATTGATTTACAGTATGGGTGTCACCCCGACTGTCTATACGGTAGAGTTACGACTACAAGGTGACAAAAGTTCCAAACAGCGGGGACATTATAATATGAACGCCGCACTAGTGATTGCATCATATCAAAGACTTTAATTACATTTTAGACATTATGTTTAAATATTGTTTTTCTGTTACACTATTTTTATTTTTGGCTTAACTAAAAACGGTTTTTCTGTTATTTTAGCCTTCCGTAAAGTGCCACTGAAATCGAATCATATCAAGTTTATTCGTTTAAATGTCAAACTTTTTCTGTTTTAGTTGTTGCTCTAAAAAGTATAAATTTTGGTCCTAAAATGAAATGAATAATATTTAAATGTCCTCCAAAGATAAGTTTAGGATTGGAAGCAAGTTATGCCGTAATCTATATACTAAGCCTAAACCTGAGACTAAAGTGTAAACTAATGTTTCATGTGAGCCTTATACTAGCCTAAAACCTAACGCTAGAGCGCCAAATCCAAACTAAGCTATTGTGTTAAAGATATGACGTTAAGGCCTTCAGCTTAGCTTTGCCCCGTTACACGATGGGAAATACTAGGAAAATGTTTGAAATGTTGGCTGAAAACTTCGAGGTTGAACCAATATAATTAAGAAATTCATTTCTATATAGCGTTTCACTTGTTAATCGGTACCAGAAAAATAAACCTGCAAAACCAGTTGTTGCTTAGGCAATTGTTGAATTCTCTCATTGCTGCTAACCAGTTCTAAAACTAAAAAATATGGTACCAAAAGGAATGCCGGGATCAAGTTTCCCAGGTCGAGCAGCTTTAATTGCTTTGGTCATGTGTTGTTACATGAGTTTTTATGAAGTACTCTGTGATTGACAAGGCTGGAGTACAATACCCTTGGTCTAAAATGTTAATGTATATTTATCTTACAGCATCCCATTCTCGCTGACGTTGTCGCTGGCCAATACTTACCTTACTATTAATCGATAAAGATTACTTATTATTTACAGCGGACGCTTAATACAACTTAAATATAGTAGCTTTTGCGCATAAACTTATCACTCTGAAGCACCGTAAATTATTTTTAATTCTCTCCAAAAATTCTGTTCAAAACTAGTTAAACGAATTATATGGATTTTACAACACAGGATCATAATTCGGTAAAGTGGCTGTTTTTATAACATATCTTTAGGTTCTTTTTTGGAATCTCATCCCGACCTAAAGCCAACTCCAGGATCAAGTAGTTGTAAGGACCAATCATCTGCTTAATCCGTTGATTAGGCTAAAGTTTAGTCTCAGACTGAAGGGGTCGTAAGAAAGATCCCCATGTTTGTCTGCTACAAACGAGACATGTCGGAGTTAGAAAGTCCTGGAATAAGGGTGCTTCTTGAGGTTCTCTCCAGGTGGGGGGCCATTCTATCGGCGGATAAGATCGTCGGGGTGGATTTTCCAAATTTTTCTTGATGTTAGCTAATTTTCCACAATTTTTGACAATTTCGCCCAATTTTTGTTCATTTCACCTCAATTTTTGCCTATGTTTGGCAAAATTTTCTACGCCGGTTGGCTGCCAGGGGTACGAAGCCTCAGAATAGATCAGGTAGCCCTCGATGTGAGATCTGAGACACCTCGAGGGCCTGCGAGCCTCAGGTGGATATTCATTCTCTTCATCAGTAGCGGTAAACGCTATACGTCACTGTGTGCATAAAGTTAAACGATTTCGGTGCTGATGGTTGATTTATTTTGGCATAACTTGCTTTCAATTTACAGAGTCCCTATTAGTAAACCAGATATTATTTCTCAATATCTCATTCCTGTCGATAGTTAATCGGTAGGGTATGCAAATTTTTTAGCTGGCACTGACAGCCTCACACGAGGGAATAATCCCTGATAGTTATCAAACGAAATTCTCACTATACGATAAGGTAAGGATTCTGGTTTTTAACTACCTTCAACAACTTCGGTGCTAATGACCCGGGCTAAATTAAATTTGGCTTATTGTTTGCGATATCGGCCCACAAATTAACCTGGCTTTAATGGCTTTAATCGTAAATGGCTTTAATTCGTTCATCAAGTGGACGGTAGGAATCGATTCACTAGGAACGTTCCATTTCTTTCTCCTTACTTACAGACGTCATAACTGTCCATACGGTTATCTATTTGTTCTCAAATGTGGCTGTCCTTAGAGAATAAGCGACTACCCTTCCTGAGCGTTCGCAACTTCCCGTGTGACAGCTGGACATCCTCCCTCTATCTGCGTTCGGCTTGGTGAAAATTTTAGGAATTTCGGCTAAATTCGGGAAAAAATTATTAGCTCAAATTGCCGCAAAGTGGAAGATTTCGTCTGTTCCTTGGTCAACTAATCAGAGAGTAGGAAAAGATAAGGAACTAGTCCTCGATCCCACAGGATCCACGGCCATAGTTTTCCAATTTTATTTATGGGCACCTATGACCACTAAACTATTTCTCAAATCATCTTCAGAACTAAGAACTTAGTACTGCGAATTGTTGCCTAATTATATCAATTTATGCGTTAATAACGCAGCCAATGTTTGATTGTTACATCGAGTAGCCAAACATTATATAATTACAAATGCAATTATATAACATATATAATTATATATATAAATGAATATAGATATATATATTTATATAATTATATAAAGCAAGTGTTATCTTCAATGTCATGAGAATTATGCATTGTTTTCTGTAAAACACCGAGTTCGCCGTATAAATAGCTTGAAGTACAAGCCATGTTCTTACCTAAACAAATCGTAATTAGATTTTTGATCATCCGAGAGAGAGAGTGTGCATTAAAGAAGCCATCTTTATTATGTTTTAGACGCTGAACATCAGCGAATAACTTTAGGGTCACAACCAGGATATCGTGATTACAGTCATTTTTTGCTAACTAACTTGTCTATTTTCTCAAGGGAATACCAGGCCAAGGTGGATCCCTCGCTAACCGTATATATTAATTTCTCCCATGTGACGTTTGACAAATTCAAGTTCTTTTAATTGATAGCGCTCAGTTTGTGACGGTCGAAAATGATTGGGATGTCTGGTAGCTATTGCTCGATTCCTTGATGAACCTCGAAAAGAGAGCAATAACAACGCACGTACAAATACACGCCTCGCCATTCTAGTTCCTTTAATGGATAGCGCTCAGTTTGTGACGGTCGAAAATGATTGGGATGCCTGGTAGCTGTTGCTCGATTCTTCGATGAACCTCGCAAAGAGAGCAACAATAACACCGTATGTACAAATACCCGCCTCGCCAATAAACTCTTTTAAAACATCGTGTCGCAATGGTGCCAATAGGCAGAGTTGAAGATGAAAGGGTTAGGCATCTGATGCGGTTCGATACGACTAAACTCAAAGCCTATATCATATTCAGGCTACATTATTCAATTTAGATCTTATTCGATTTCGATAAAATTGCACATATTCTATCGGATCTGATTCAGATCAAATTGAGATCGTATCCTGTGTTAACACTCTTCGTACAATACACGTCCAAGTCAGATCGAATCGGACGCAATGTAAACATGCCTTAAATGTTGAATTAAAAATATATAACATGATAATTACAGCGTTTGAGTGAATTACTTCTGAGCTTCTCCTGTTCCTGTCCTGTCAAAAAAAATTTCAAAAATTGACGCCTTGTTAAAACTTGAGGCGTGGATTATGCGGCCGGATAGGCTCACCAACACATTGTGTAAAGTACTAATCAGATCCTTATATTGATAAACGAACCATACACAAAAAGAAACAACAGCCATGTCCACAGATCGGTTCCACAATTATAAAGAGTTGCAATAAAATATCGCGAAGTATATGATGTGCAATGTAATCCATTCAAACACTAGCTAAGTAATTAATTTTATAATCGTTTATTGAAAAATCGAATTTTTAATGTCACTTTATGTATATTTTATAGGGTTTTTATAATTACTGTAGCATCTATCACAATCTATGTATGATTCCTAAATCACGCGTAGCCTTTCTTACAACATAAAGATGTTAAGCTTATACGTTCATCTTCAGAAGTACATCAATTGCAAGGTTCAAGCCAACATTTGTCCTCTATTTTCTAAGGTAAATCCAACAAGAATCTGGTTTGGTTATTTCAAATCTGGCAAATCTTTTTGACACACTATTGTGTTTTAAATTTAAAATTGCGTTGGTAGACAAAAAATTTGCTTATTTTTGAGAAAATAATGTGTTATTGACGACGTAGTATTATTAATTGCACAAATGAATATCCCGTAGGCATTATTTGGTTTCATCTGCATCATTTAATCTAGTTTTGCTAAATAAATGAACTTTTCTCACGGTATTATTCAATTGAAGCATGATCACGAAATATATTTACTTCAAATAAATAAATATATAAATCATAAAATATATTAAATAATTTTGTTTTCTTATTCGTATCTCTATTGTGTAAAGCCAATAGTTTCTGCTTTAGTAGCTTCCTAATTACACGTGGCACTATAACTATGCTAATTTGATAATGCGAGTTGATTATAACAATCCTGGAATTGCCACTTTTACCCGTGAAAAAATGAAAACTGAGGTATTTTCTCCTGAAAAATAAAAAAGAACAATTGATTGGTAAGCCCCTGGAATTTGGGGTAAGACTGAATACACCCGCGACAGCATGCCCCAAAGTTTACATCAGAGAGCTGGGAACTGTCAAACGCTTCGATTATGAGCCGATCATAGATGTAATAATCACTTATGTAACATAAAACGAATAGGCTACAGCAATATTTATCTTTATTTAATAAAATTTATATTTACCGTAATATTTATCTTTATAAATAAATTTAATATAATATGTTATCTAATAATGGCATAATATTAATGTAAGCGAGATAACTATAGTAGGTATAGCACAATCGGGCTCGACAGTCGCTGACAAACAGATAGCATAGCTAGGTTATTCAAAATTTAATAGTCGAGCTGAACTGTCTGCGAGACATAGTAGCTAGCCTATTTGAACGCGTGACATAATTAGGACCACGCGCACGCATCTTATTGTAAATGATGCATAATAGATGTGTATTTTCATAATTGTTAATTGATTATAACCTGTAATAATTATTTAGTATTAATATAAAAAAAATTAATTATATTTAGCTTTAGAGAAATTAATTATTTAACACTATCATGTTCAACTTATGCCAGCCAATTGGCATCAACACATATTGTGTTTAATTGTTGTGTTAGCCGATTGTGTTAAATTGCGTTTTGCGCTTTACGAGTATCATAAAGATTCGACCAATCGCTTCTATATAGCTCATTAGTTTGCATAAGCTGCCAAACAAACTGGGTTCGATCTTCTGTTTGTCAAACATTGCAGCATTCGCAAGCTAGTTCGGGCGTTAAAAGGTTAATAGGCATACGGCGTAATACATACATGCTCATAGGGGGAAGGGCGATTATTTTCACCTAATCTCGGTCTCCTTCCACCGTGGGTCCTCGCCGATACCCCTAAGGTAGCCTGATCCTCGAACTTCCACACACTCCTCGCCGTGTAAATGTATCAGGCATGACCAAATCAATTCGCCGGCACCCGCTTGCATTCTGGCGAGTTGGTAAACACTCTATGAAGGGCGTAGGAGTTGCTAGGGGCACCCCCAACAAAGAAAGTTGGCGTGGTAAGTTCGTATGGTGTATCCCATGGCAAAGATACGCACAGTTATGTTAGACTGCTTCATGTGCTCTAAATATGATTTACCAAAAAAGGCTTCATTGTCTAAATTTTATCTGGGCTCTTCCCCAGTTCTAGGTACCCTGTATTATGTTGAAAGGATATATTTTGATCCTCCGTGGGAGGGGTAAAATAACCTAATAGAACCATTAGCAAACACCAATTGCAATGCCCAGTTATATAACATAATGATGGGTAACATTAGATAGGTTAGAACTAAACCTTTAATGATTTAGTATGACGATGACGGTTTATAGGATAATGATCGCTATTAATGATACTACTTTAGTTTGATATCTATCTAAGGCTAGTCAAAAATATCAGTAGTAAAACGAGTTAGATTATTATAATAATATTAATTTAATAATAATTTATAGCTATAGCAGCTACTAATTAGGTTTTGTCTCAGCTTTGCTAGCATTAATAATTAATACCTGAGGGTATTTCGCACAATTAAAGGTCAATTTTAGTCGAAACGTTATCATTTCGCTAAAATTAATTTCGGTTTGTTACCATAGCTTTAGTTACCATGGTAAGTTGTTGTTCAAGTTGTTATTTATGAAAATTCAGTGGATTACTGTACCCCGAATATGTTTGAAAGATGATTGGGTTTACTAAAAAGCGTCACCCAAATCAGAGCTGAACAAGTCGTTTGGCTGTAAAACGATTTCATGGAACTTTACGTCCGCCATGCGCGAGTAAACATAAGGTATTTTGTAATAACTGATATCGAGTTGCAAACCCTTGTTACGGAAAAAAGTTGAATTCGCTTTAGTTTTTTTCGGTTTCGAATTTACTTAAATCTTCAAAAATTAGGAACTAAAATTTCTTGCAATGTCGGTGGAATTTTTTTTGAAATTATGAACGTTACTTTTATAATTTAAGGTTAAGGAAAATATCAATTAATTTTATATACTTAATATTCCCTCATTGTATTTGGACACATTGAGATTTACCAATTATTAAATTAAATTAAATGAATTAAATAAATGGAATAAAAATATGTTGCCTCAAATTCAAGAGTAAACTTAACATGCGCCCCCAACCATCCTCTTTTGACAGCATATACAAAACGTTGTTAGCGAACAAAACTCGGATTTCATTAGCCGTATCCAATTTCGACATTTCTTTGTTGCATAACGCCATTACCGAATGCAAATTCGGCCCCTGTACTTTAACACCAATGTGTTCGCGAACATTTTCAAATTATAATGTATGGAATATGAAATGGACTAATTTCTGTTCTTGAACGCAAAAATGAAATTTGTGTTCAGTGAACAACTGAATGACAATCGCTTTTGTCAAAAGAGGATGGTAAAGGGCGCAGCTTAAGTTTACTCATGCAAAAATTTGAATTATTATTTTTTATAAAAATATGTAAGTTCAAATGCATACATGGTCAATGACTTAGGTCCAGGGTGTAGCCAAACTTTCGGGGTGAGGTAGTACCGGCTCCATTAGCGCCTATAAGTCCGCTTGGGAGGATCAGCTGACCCGCCAGGGGGGTTGGTGCGTGGCGCCACCTTGTCCCTTCAATGTATGTCCAAATGTCTAAGTTTTCTATATTATTTGTTCTATCGGTATCTACTTACTCAATTTTTAGTAAGCGCAAACTTTCTATTAATCTTTCGATTGAACTAACATTAATTACATTTGTATAAGGAAAAAGCATGTTTTGCGTAGAAAACAGATAAGTTTTTTAATTAATCAGTATTTATACTGGTATTTAGGAGCTTGTAACTTTTCTCTTAAATGCAACAGAGTGTGTCGTTGACTAAGAAAGTGACAAATTGTCTATTAAACTTGTAATTCGGCTATAAAATTTGGCAGGCAATATTCTGCACCTTAAACTGATATTAAAGTTTGAGGATTTTGCCCTGGCCATTTGTATAAAATATTCAAGTGGTAATAGAGATGTTTTATTTTGAGTTTAAGCGAACTATAGAACCAAAGATATATGTTAGCCTTTTTTATTCTGAACAATTTGGAAAATTATGTAAATCGCAAACGTGATTCATGATTTTTAAATTGTCATTTGTTCGGCTAAACGGTACCATTCGTATCTTGTCAATATAAGCGGTGTACAATGTTTATGTGCCCAATCTAGCGCTCATATCGTTCAATTATCAAACGTTTAAGGAAATCAAGCTTTTGGTAGCAAATATATAGTCATATACTCCCACAATCGCGTGACGCTGATCACTCCGATCCACTTCCCGCACCCCTTTCCTGGCGCGCTTTAGAAAATGAGGCAAATAGGCACAAATCGGAGAGAAATTGGCAAAAATAATAGGAAAATTGGTATTCATTCGGTGCTATTTCGAGTTCCAAATAAATTCAAAAATTGACCCCAGGCCCAACCCAAAGCACCAGCTACCCCTGGCACCACTTGGTACCTCGGACCTTGAGGATGTTGTGCCACTGTTTATATACATGCAATAATTCGCATGCAGAAGCAACAGTTTGTTAGAACTATTCATAAATTGAGGGCTACATAATTTTTTGGCCAGAAGCTGGAGTTTGTAGCGAATTTGACGCTGTTTTTGAGGACACATTGTGACGCGATAATTAGCTATTCTTCAAATCCAAATGTGATCATCGGTATCGCCATTAATCTGTGACATTGTTTTCATTTTTGTACCAGTAAAGCCGTGAAACCGGTATAACACCGTAAAACTGGTACTTCACGGAATAAACGAAATTCACAAGATACTCTTAATTTTGGACCGCCCGTATTCTGCTTCCCACATTCTTCTGACAAATTCGAAATAATATACCCAGTACTGGCGCAGAATAGCTTCTCGTGAGTAATCGAGCAAAATTTTCGATCCAACAGTTTGTGTGTGACTCGTTCATTATAGATATACAGAACTACCTCACTCTGCGAACTTAGCAACCACCGTGAAAATTGGACTAAGCGAATGGTATATAGAAATCAAACAGAAAGCAAAAATAAACGGTTAGCAGTAGATTCGAAAACATAGTTATTAAAATTGCTATTATAGCATCCGCCAAAATATATCATTCAGAAACTAATAGAAATACGGTTGAACTGTATTTATTTTGGACATATCCAAAAGTTGTAAAATGTACAATTATTGAACTAAACTTATCTTCATTTTTGCCAATTTAAAATAAAGATCTAAAACTTAGTATGTATAAACATTTGCCCTCAAATAAAATATCTGATTAACTGAGTCGACTTCATAATATTTAACCTCAATTCAATCCTGATTTTCCTCTACATCGATCCCCGATCTCATATCCATCGGTCCAGCTCTGTTCTGATCATGGTAATGAGACACTGTGTAACTGTAAACGCCACAAATACCGAACACATATGCGCCTAAGCATTCCTTTGGGAGGCCCCAGTCACTCCCCTTCACCCCCCGAAAACCCGGCCCACCCGCCTAAGACTTCGCAGTTCGATCCTTGTTTTTGATTTAGACAGTGGCTGTGTCATATGGAGGGTTGAGCAAAAATGTCTCATACTGAGGGTTGAGTAAAAGGGTTGAGTAAAAGTGTCTCATACTGAGCGTGGGTGGCTCATACTGAGGGATGAGTAAAAGGGTTGAGTAAAAGTGTCGCATACTGAGCGTGGGTGGCTCATACTGAGGGTTGAGTAAAAGGGCAAAGTAAAAGTGTCTCATACTGAGGGTGGGTATCTCATACTGAGGGTTGAGTAAAAGGGCAGAGTAAAAGTGTCTCATACTGAGGGTGGGTGTCTCATACTGAGGCTTGAGTAAAAGTGTCTCATACTGAGGGTTGAGTAAAAGTTTATAATCCGTTGTTTTGCTATTTGCATATCAGAAGAACACGTCAAAATTAACTTGTTATTATTGTTACTGTTGCTACAATTAAAATGCGTTCGCTTCGAACTTAGACGTGATCAGTCTTCTGGGAAATCAGAATATGACACCATATTCATATTGCTATTTTTAAGCTATTATCTTGCGCATCTATACTAAAGAAGTACGTTTCTTTTGTACAATTGACATGGTTTTCTAATCTATTATATATGAATCGCTTGTTTATTCTATTAAAACCAAAAACATCAGTGTATCTCAAGATCAGAATTTTATAATCAATTTTCAGTTACTCAGACGAGTATACAATGTCACCAACAAGTAAAATTATAGTGTCCCATGTTGAAAACCAAAAGTATTGATCATTGAAAGGTAACTGAAATCATGAAACTATGCATTGACCATAGATGTCGAAAGTCTGTATGCTTAGGAAGGACAGGGCTACATTAGGGAGTTCCGCGCCATATGATGGGCAACATCTTACCCCAATCGACCCATTATGGCACTGACCCGCAAATATTTCCTTTGGTAATAATCCCTCATAAAGAGTATATAAACATAATTTTGCATTTCTTGTATTCCTTGTATGAAGACTGACCTAAAAATGACCAAAACATAGGATAAGGCATTGCCATAGTATTTAACAAAAAATTGTCCTTCTGGATTCTTGCTAGGACTTACCCACCAAGCCTTAACAACTTGTTCCTAAAATGGTCCCAATCGCGCCGTCATCAACAATGAAATATGAATTCTCTCCAAGGTGGTTTTAGTTTCTTCCATGTCTTCCAGAAAACATTCGTTAATCGAAACCCCAATCATAATGCTCCAATAGTTGTGCGGAAAAAATAAGAACCCGTTCAACTACGAAACTCGGCTTCTTTTAGTTGTTGCCGTTCTAGTCCCATATCAAATAACCAATTATCTAACTCATATTTCAGCGGCGAGTAAATATAATTATTCAATGTTTCCGACATACATTTGTTATATACTGTTCATGTTTTTTCTTCGAATTGGCGTTCTATTAACAATTTTGTATTTAGAAACTCTAAATTGGATTGATTCATCTCACCCAAATAAATCACCAGATCAACAGTTTAGGGTTCAGAACAGTTGAACCGTGATATAAAATCTTCATCCAGAATCCTCAACTAAGGTCGTATCGGTTACTGTTCGAGATTCTAAAACTGTAGCCCGACATAGATTAAATTTTGTCGTGTTTATATGTTAAATAGATATTATTAAATTCCGCGTCACTGCTAATTGATTATGATGGAGATTTTATGCATGGCATGGCACGCATTTCATTTCCGCCCCTAAAAGTTACATTGGCCCTTCTCAGAAACCCAAAAATGAAGTTTTACTCTGTCTACCCAAAATTCATTTAATAATTTAAGAGGGACCTAGACCAACCCAGACTGTTATATCCAAGCTATTTTTAATAGAAAAATTCGGTATAAAACCAATCAAAAAATTGTTTGTGCTTACTTAACTGGACTAAGTTTTATTGCATCCTCGATTCCTCTATGATTATCATTGGCGTCAAGAAGGTACTGATTAACAAACCAACAAACAATAGATGTGCGAAACGTACATCATACGATAAGCTCAGTTACTACATTGCTTGACAACGTAGCTGTTTGACAACACTTTAAATTAGCCGATTTATAAACCATATTGAAATTTTCGAGTAAAATTACGTTTTTTTAAAATACAAGTCCAAAAACTAGTTGGTGCAATAACGTGGTATCCCCAAAGACTTTTCTAAATTGAACTCATTAACATCTACTTAACCCTGGAACTAAATGTGTGTGTTGTTCAATGCTCAACAAACTAAGACGACGCCAGGAATCGAGCCCGGGTTTGACAACGTGCGTTGAGGTGTGATCTATCGCCAACCGACGATTAGACTTGCTAACGTTTCAATAGTCCATTTGAACATCCCTGGCTTGTTTTACAAGCATTATGAAATTTTTATTAACGACGATTTCGATATTGACAATATGACATCAAAATTTTACGTCTTTACAGCCATAAACAGTATTTATAAATAAATAACTTGAATATTTGATATCTATTATGGATAATTATTAGTACCATTTTTATTAATACGATGTTGTTGTCCCTATAGTGCTAGCAAAGAAAACATAGAAATAATTATTGGTATTTAAAATTTACTCAGCTTCAAGTTTGGTATGGATATTCCGAACCTCATCAAGCCGAAATTTGTGAAGATTATACTCATATCTACCTATTCAGGTATGGTTTTTTCGTTTGTTTGACGTAGATTAGAGCAGAGCCTGTGAAATAACGGATTAGTGTGATAGATTATTCAATCTTTTGGGCTCGCACCATTGAAAGGCCGTGTTCACATTGTATCTGATCCGATATAACACCCGCTAAATCTATACCCACCGCATATTTGTGTATTTAAATATTTTTTCAAACTGCATTTAAATATTTTTTTGGTACAGCTGTTTTAAAGTTTTAAATATTATCTTATTATTAAGATAATTAATTATAATTAAGATATTATTTTTAAAAACCACAAAACTGGGTCTCCTCACTGCTCTCCCATAGAACTGGGGCTGATTATCTGTGCCTGATGAACCTTCCCTAGAAAAAAGGTGGTAAGGCTTGGAGACCGCTCGTGTCGTCAAACACGATTTTACATTAGAGTGTTTTCCTATGTTTGATAACATTTGGTATAAATTTTGCTATAATTATCTATGGACGCTTAATGGGCGGTCTGCTTTTTAAGATATTCTGATATACTCATGGTACTTATGGTCTTATAGGGCGTGAGCCCTCTTTAGGTGCGTACACCAAGGTTGTTCCTTTGTCCACATCACGAATTGATTCGCGCACAAATTCCTGTTCACATTACATTTACCATTGGTATGGCATTTTATAAACGAGAGCATAGGCTCTGTGATGTATGAATGGAATTTGCGATGGCGCATATTTGTTTAGTTCAGCACGTTTGTCCCCGTTCATCAAATGATATTCTCAATCAGACAGTAATGTCTCCGGTCTTATTCTGTATCATAGTATACGAGCAAAAACGAGATTGGTAATCGTGTTTTCACTCGCACACGGTCAACAAATTCCGATATTAATCGCAAAATAATGTCAGCGAACAGCAAATACGCATGCTGCTTCGAAATTTACATAAGGGAAATCATGATTTGTCAATCAGACAGTTATGTTCGCGGTCTATTTCTGTATCATAGCATACGAGCAAAAACAAGATTGGTATCGTGTTTCTCACACGGTCAACAAATTCCGATATTAAATCGCAAAATAATGTCAGCGAACAGCAAATACGCATTGCTGCTTCGGAAATTGTGTACGCGTACATAAGGGAAATCATGATTTGCTCGCGGTCATAGGTTTCACGATAGTGAGCTGACTTGACTAAAGAACAACCCATGTGCACGCACCTAAAGTGGATTCACGCATTTTCTTTCGCGTTACTATTACTTTATACTACTGGTAACGTTTTTTACGGAGAAAACCACAGCTACATTAACTGACATTTTGACCGTTGCATTGCAAAATAAATGGATCTGTTTAGTAAAAATTGCAATAGGGCTAGTGCATAGGCGCGCATAAGGCGGTCCAGGGAGCGTTGCTTCTCGGGCTCTGACACGGAAGTTCTCTTCCATCCCGGACCCATGCCGAAAGGAAAATTTTTGAAAAAACTGTGTAAAAATTAGCGAATCTTGTCAAAAAAACGGGAAAATTTTAGAAAACACGACAACATTTTGCCAAAATCAAGGAAAATTTTATGCATTGTTCATAGATAAATGTGTGCACTAACTACACATCGTCAGCATAACATCGTGTGTATGAAAAAATTATATTCGACAGTATGTAACAACCTTCGTGAGTTATTACGTCAAGCGGGTTCTGCATAACAACTTTGGTACGTTGTTACGTGTAAGCACTTTTATGTTACAACAACACTAAAGTTGTTACGTTCTGCTCATTTGTTACGTGGAAGTGTCGTTACGTGCGCACGCAGCTTTATAAACACATGCGAACGTTGTTTCGGACAGCTTTAATCGTGCATGCTCAAGGTTCCCGGGGGGTGGTAGCCAGTGCCGCCGGGGGAGGGTATCGGTCTTCGGTGATGATATCAAGGGGTCGGACTTCGAACGGTGCAATCAAGTAAGCAACCTATTATGGTCACAATTGCTAAATAAATTTGGGCATATATCTGCACAGGAGGTAACGGTTAGCCCGCCTCGCACTCGCCCAACATCCCCCCCCCCCCGAATCTCCAGCTGGCTCCTCTGAAAGCTAGTTCAACCCTCTCTCCCAGCGACGGCGCCGTAGGCACCGAACATATAAGCGGTGTCAAAAGCACTGTCCCTCCCTCGCCGACCTGCCCCGCGATCCGGTTTATCCTCCCTCCGGGAGCCAGCAGCGCCTTGGAACTTAGGAAGCGCTTCGGCACCCCTGGAGACGTGGCACACAAAATAGGGTTTAGCGGTACATACTGCAACCTTGAAACAAGATGGTCTGTCTTGTAACAAAAAAGAATAAAGCTATTTTGTTGTAAAGAATTAACATTCGTCAAATTTATGTTGTTTCGTTAATTATTATTTGCAAACAATCGCCCATCTTAATGGCTTTTGGGACACGCTTGGGTTTTTAGTTCTATACTTCATGGTTGATATTAGTTTTTTAGTTAATAATGGCCTGTCAGAGTCTTTGCGTTAATAGTTCTTGCATAAATGTGATGGTTTTCCGCTACATACCCGAACCACTAAGAAAATTTAACTGTCATTGCTGGCTATGTGTTGGCGTTGACATCACACCTTAATTTTGCGCTTATGCAATATTGACTTTAGGAATTAAATGTTATAATTGATTAATGCCCTAAATGGAGCGAAAATTTGAATTGAAAGTAAAACATTGAGCCAACAACTAGTCTCTACAATTAAGAGTTGTTGTAAATTTAAGAGGAGACTTATAATCTAATATTGGATTTTGTTTAAGAAAGCCTATAATATAAATAATATATATAATGTAAATTTTTTCTAGAATATTGCATGGATCTTGAGAAAGATTTGGTTGTATCAAAACTGGGATATTCAAAGTTTATAACTGATTCGAAACGAATTAGAGCAAATTCCATCGCCATTGTGACAGCATTTTAGGTCTTTTATTTTAAAAATGTGTGCCATCGACGTGCGATTGTTTGCAAATAATAATTAACGAAACAACATAAATTTGACGAATGTTAATTCTTTACAACAAAATAGCTTTATTCTTTTTTGTTACAAGACAGACCATCTTGTTTCAAGGTTACAGTATGTACCGCTAAACCCTATTTTGTGTGCCACGTCTCCAGGGGTGCCGAAGCGCTTCCTAAGTTCCAAGGCGCTGCTGGCTCCCGGAGGGAGGATAAACCGGATCGCGGGGCAGGTCGGCGAGGGAGGGTACGGTGCTTTTGACACCGCTTGTATGTTCGGTGCCTATGGTGCCGTCGCTCGGAAGAGGGTTGAACTAGCTTTCAGAGGAGCCAGCTGGAGATTCGGGGGGGGGGGATGTTGGGCGAGTGCGAGGCGGGCTAACCGTTACCTCCTGTGAAGATATATGCCCAAATTTATTTAGCAATTGTGACTATAATACGTTGCTTACTTGATTGCACCGTTCGAAGTCCGACCCCTTGATATCATCACCGAAGACCGATACCCTCCCCCGGCGGCACTGGCTTCCACCCCCCGGGAACCTTGAGCATGCACGATTAAAGCTGTCCGAAACAACGTTCGCATGTGTTTATAAAGCTGCATGCGCACGTAACGACACTTCCACGTAACAAATGAGCAGAACGTAACAACTTTAGTGTTGTTGTAACATAAAAGTGCTTACACGTAACAACGTACCAAAGTTGTTATGCAGAACCCGCTTGACGTAATAACTCACGAAGGTTGTTACATACTGTCGAATATAATTTTTTCATACACACGATGTTATGCTGACGATGTGTAGTTAGTGCACACATTTATCTATGAACAATGCATAAAATTTTCCTTGATTTTGGCAAAATGTTGTCGTGTTTTCTAAAATTTTCCCGTTTTTTTGACAAGATTCGCTAATTTTTACACAGTTTTTCAAAAATTTTCCTTTCGGCATAGGTCCGGGATGGAAGAGAACTTCCGTGTCAGAGCCCGAGAAGCAACGCTCCCTGGACCGCCTTATGCGCGCCTATGCACTAGCCCTATTGCAATTTTTACTAAACAGATCCATTTATTTTGCAATGCAACGGTCAAAATGTCAGTTAATGTAGCTGTGGTTTTCTCCGTAAAAAATGGTACCAGTATAAAGTAATAGTAACGCGAAAGCAAATGCGTGAATCCACTTTAGGTGCGTGCACCTGGGTTGTTCTTTAGTCAAGTCAGCTCACTATCGTGAAACCTATGACCGCGAGCAAATCATGATTTCCCTTATGTACGCGTACACAATTTCCGAAGCAGCAATGCGTATTTGCTGTTCGCTGACATTATTTTGCGATTTAATATCGGAATTTGTTGACCGTGTGCGAGTGAAAACACGATTACCAATCTCGTTTTTGCTCGTATGCTATGATACAGAAATAGACCGCGAACATAACTGTCTGATTGACAAATCATGATTTCCCTTATGTACACAATTTCCGAAGCAGCAATGCGTATTTGCTGTTCGCTGACATTATTTTGCGATTTAATATCGGAATTTGTTGACCGTGTGCGAGTGAAAACACGATTACCAATCTCGTTTTTGCTCGTATACTATGATACAGAAATAGACCGCGAACATAACTGTCTGATTGAGAGTGTCATTTGATGAACGCGGACAAACGTGCTAAATTAAACAAATATGCGCCATCGCAAATTCCATTCATACATCACAGAGCCCATGCTCTCGTTTATAAAATGCCATACCAATGGTAAATGTATGAACAGGAATTTCTGTGCGGATCAATTCGTGATTTTGACGAAAGAACAACCTTGGTGTACGCACCTAAAGAGGGCTCACGCCCTATAAGACCATAAGTACCATGAGTATATCAGAATATCTTAAAAACAAACCGCCCATTAAGCGTCCATAGATAATTATAGCAAAATTTATACCAAATGTTATCAAACATAGGAAAACACTCTAATGTAAAATCGTGTTTGACGACACGAGCGGTCTCAGCCTTACCACCTTTTTTCTAGGGAAGGTTCATCAGGCACAGATAATCAGCCCCAGTTCTATGGGAGAGTAGCTAGGAACCCCAGTTTTGTGGTTTTTAAAAATAATATCTTAATTATAATTAATTATCTTAATAATAAGATAATATTTAAAACTTTAAAACAGCTGTATGAAAAAATATTTAAATGTAGTTTGAAAAAATATTTAAATACACAAATATGCGGTGGGTATAGATTTAGCGGTGTTATATCGGATCAGATACAATGTGAACACGGCCTTTCAATGGTGCGAGCCCAAAAGATTGAATAATCTATCACACTAATCCGTTATTTCACAGGCTCTGCTCTAATCTACGTCAAACAAACGAAAAAACCATACCTGAATAGGTAGATATGAGTATAATCTTCACAAATTTCGGCTTGATGAGGTTCGGAATATCCATACCAAACTTGAAGCTGACTGAATTTTAAATACCAATAATTATTTCTATGTTTCTTACTAAATATAGGGACAACAACATCGTATTAATAAAAATGGTACTAATAATTATCCATAATAGATATCAAATATTCAAGTTATTTATTTATAAATACTGTTTATGGCTGTAAAGACGTAAAATTTTGATGTCATATTGTCAATATTGAAATCGTCGTTAATAAAAATTTCATAATGCTTGTAAAACAAGCCAGGGATGTTCAAATGGACTATTGAAACGTTAGCAAGTCTTAATTCGGTTGGCGATAGATCACACCTCAACGCACGTTGTCAAACCCGGGCTCGATTCCTGGCGTCGTCTTGAGTTTGTTGAGCATTGAACAACACACACATTTAGTTCCAGGGTTAAGTAGATGTTAATGAGTTCAATTTAGAAAAGTCTTTGGGGATACCACGTTATTGCACCAACTAGTTTTTGGACTCGTATTTTAAAAAAAACGTAATTTTACTCGAAAATTTCAATATGGTTTATAAATCGGCTAATTTAAAGTGTTGTCAAACAGCTACGTTGTCAAGCAATGTAGTAACTGAGCTTGTCGTATGATGTACGTTTCGCACATCTATTGTTTGTTGGTTTGTTAATCAGTACCTTCTTGACGCCAATGATAATCATAGAGGAATCGAGACAACTAAGCAAACTTAGTCCAGTTAAGTAAGCACAAACAATTTTTTGATTGGTTTTATACCGAATTTTTCTATTAAAAATAGCTTGGATATAACAGTCTGGGTTGGTCTAGGTCCCTCTTAAATTATTAAATGAATTTTGGGTAGACAGAGTAAAACTTCATTTTTGGGTTTCTGAGAAGGGCCAATGTAACTTTTAGGGGCGGAAATGAAATGCGTGCCATGCCATGCATAAAATCTCCATCATAATCAATTAGCAGTGACGCGGAATTTAATAATATCTATTTAACATATAAACACGACAAAATTTAATCTATGTCGGGCTACAGTTTTAGAATCTCGAACAGTAACCGATACGACCTTAGTTGAGGATTCTGGATGAAGATTTTATATCACGGTTCAACTGTTCTGAACCCTAAACTGTTGATCTGGTGATTTATTTGGGTGAGATGAATCAATCCAATTTAGAGTTTCTAAATACAAAATTGTTAATAGAACGCCAATTCGAAGAAAAAACATGAACAGTATATAACAAATGTATGTCGGAAACATTGAATAATTAATATTTTACTCGCCGCTGAAATATGAGTTAGATAATTGGTTATTTGATATGGGACTAGAACGGCAACAACTAAAAGAAGCCGAGTTCATAGTTGAACGGGTTCTTATTTTTTTCCGCACAACTATTGGAGCATTATGATTGGGGTTTCGATTAACGAATGTTTTCTGGAAGACATGGAAGAAACTAAAACCACCTTGGAGAGAATTCATATTTCATTGTTGATGACGGCGCGATTGGGACCATTTTAGGAACAAGTTGTTAAGGCTTGGTGGGTAAGTCCTAGCAAGAATCCAGAAGGACAATTTTTTGTTAAATACTATGGCAATGCCTTATCCTATGTTTTGGTCATTTTTAGGTCAGTCTTCATACAAGGAATACAAGAAATGCAAAATTATGTTTATATACTCTTTATGAGGGATTATTACCAAAGGAAATATTTGCGGGTCAGTGCCATAATGGGTCGATTGGGGTAAGATGTTGCCCATCATATGGCGCGGAACTCCCTAATGTAGCCCTGTCCTTCCTAAGCATACAGACTTTCGACATCTATGGTCAATGCATAGTTTCATGATTTCAGTTACCTTTCAATGATCAATACTTTTGGTTTTCAACATGGGACACTATAATTTTACTTGTTGGTGACATTGTATACTCGTCTGAGTAACTGAAAATTGATTATAAAATTATAATACTTGAGATAAGCTGATGTTTTTGGTTTTAATAGAATAAACAAGCGATTCATATATAATAGATTAAAAAACCATGATAATTGTACAAAAGAAACGTACTTCTTTAGTATCAATAAGCAAGATAATAGCTTAAAAATAGCAATATGAATATGGTGTCATATTCTGTTTTGCCAAAAGACTGCAATCACGTCTAAGTTCGAAGCGAACGCATTTTAATTGTAGCAACAGTAACAATAATAACAAGTTAAGACTGAGCGTGTTCTTCTGATATGCAAATAGCAAAACAACGGATTATAAACTTTTACTCAACCCTCAGTATGAGACACTTCATCTGACCCTCAGTATGAGACACCCACCCTCAGTATGAGACTCTTTTACTCTGCCCTTTTACTCAACCCTCAGTATGAGATACCCACCCTCAGTATGAGACACTTTTACTTTGCCCTTTTACTCAACCCTCAGTATGAGCCACCCACGCTAGGGGTGTCAACACTTTTACTCAACCCTTTTGCTAACTCCTCAGTATGAGCCACCCACGCTCAGTATGAGACACTTTTACTCAACCCTTTCCCTCAACCCTCAGTAATAGACATTTTTGTACAACCCTCCATATGACACAGCCACTGTCTAAATCAAAAACAAGGATCAAACTGCGAAGATATACGGCGGATCAGCCGTTTTTTCAGGAGATGAAAAGAGAATAACTGGGGGCGGCCAAAGGAATGCTTAGGCGCATATGTGTTCGGCATTTGTGGCGTTTACAGTTACACAGTGTCTCATTACCATGATCAGAACAGAGCTGGACCGATGAGTATGAGATCGGGGATCGATGTAGAGGAAAATCAAGATTGAATTCGAGGTTAAATATTATGAAGTCGACTCAGTTAATCAGATATTTTATTTGAGGGCAAATGTTTATACATATTAAGTTTTAGATCTTTATTTTAAATTGGCAAAAATGAAGATAAGTTTAGTTCAATAATTGTACATTTTACAACTTTTGGATATGTAAAAAAATAAATACAGTTCAACCGTATTTCTATTAGTTTCTGAATGATACTATTTTAGCAGATATTATAATAGCAATTTTAATAACTATGTTTTTCGAATCTACTGCTAACCGTTTATTTTTGCTTTCTGTTTGATTTCTATATACCATTCGCTTCATTAAATTTTCACGGTGGTTGCTAAGTTCGCAAAGTGAGGTAGTTTTGTATATCTATAATGAACGAGTCACACACAAACTGTTGGATCGAAAATTTTGCTCGATTACTCACCAGAAGCTATTTTCTGCACCAGTACTCAGTATACTACTTCGAATTTGTCAGAAGAATGTGGGAAGCAGAATACGGGCGGTCCAAAATTAAGAGTATCTTGTGAATTTCGTTTATTCCGTGAAGTTACCAGTTTTACGGTGTTATACCGGTTTAGCAGCTTTTACTCATTCAAAAATAAAAACAATATGTCACAGATTAATGGCGATACCGATGATCACATTTGGATTTGAAAAATAGCTAATTATCGCGTCACAATGTGTCCTAAGAAAAACAGCGTCAAATTCGCTACAAACTCCAGCTTCTGGCCAAAAAATTATGTAGCCCTCAATTTATGAATAGTTCTAACAAACTGTTGCTTCTGCATGCGAATTATTATGTATATAAACAGTGGCACAACATTCCTCAAGGTCCGAGGTACCAAGTGGTGCCAGGGGTAGCTGGTATCGATTAAGACCTGGGCTTAATTTTTGCAGAATTATTTCGAACTCGAAATAGCACCGAATGAATACCAATTTTCCTATTATTTTTGCCAATTTTCTCCGATTTGTGCCCTTATTGCCTCATTTTCTAACGCACCAGAAAGGGGTGCGGGAAGTGGATCGGAGTGATCAGCGTCACGCGATTGTGGGATTATATGACTATAGACTTGCTACCAAAAGCTTGATTTCCTTAAACGTTTGATAATTGAACGATATGAGCGCTAGATTGGGCACATAAACATTGTACACCGCTTATATTGACAAGATACAAGTGGTACCATTTACGACGAACAAATGACAATTTAAAAATCATGAATCACGTTTGCGATTTTACATAATTTTCCAAATTCTTCAGAATAAAAAAGGCTAACATATATCTTTGGTTCTATAGTTCGCTTAAACTCAAAATAAAACATCTCTATTACCACCTGAATATTTTATACAAATGGCCAGGGCAAAATCCTCAAACTTTAATATCAGTTTAAGGTGCAGAATATTGCCTGCCAAATTTTATAGCCGAATTACAAGTTTAATAGACAATTTGTCACTTTCTTAGTCAACGACACACTCTGTTGCATTTAAGAGAAAAGTTACAAGCTCCTAAATACCAGTATAAATACTGATTAATTAAAAAACCTATACTGTTTTCTACGCAAAACATGCTTTTTGCCTTTATACAAATGTAATTAATGTTAGTTCAATCGAAAGATTAATAGAAAGTTTGCGCTTACTAAAAATTGAGTAAGTAGATACCGATAGAACAAATAATATAGAAAACTTAGACATTTGGACATACATTGAAGGGACAAGGTGGCGCCACGCACCAACCCCCCTGGCGGGTCAGAGCTGATCCTCCCAAGCGGACTTATAGGCGCTAATGGAGCCGGTACTACCTCACCCCGAAAGTTTGGCTACACCCTGGACCTAAGTCATTGACCATGTATGCATTTACAACTTACATATTTTTATAAAAAATAATAGTTCAAATTTTTGCATGAGTAAACTTAAGCTGCGCCCCTTACCTTCCTCTTTTGACAAAAGCGATTGTCATTGAGTTGTTCACTGAACACAAATTTCATTTTTGCGTTCAAGAACAGAAATTAGTCCATTTCATATTCCATACATTATAATTTGAAAATGTTCGCGAACACATTGGTGTTAAAGTACAGGGGCCGAATTTGCATTCGGTAATGGCGTTATGCAACAAAGAAATGTCGAAATTGGATACGGCTAATGAAATCCGAGTTTTGTTCGCTAACAACGTTTTGTATATGCTGTCAAAAGAGGATGGTTGGGGGCGCATGTTTAATTTACTCTTGAATTTGAGGCAACATATTTTTATTCCATTTATTTAATTCATTTAATTTAATTTAATAATTGGTAAATCTCAATGTGTCCAAATACAATGAGGGAATATTAAGTATATAAAATTAATTGATATTTTCCTTAACCTTAAATTATAAAAGTAACGTTCATAATTTCAAAAAAAATTCCACCGACATTGCAAGAAATTTTAGTTCCTAATTTTTGAAGATTTAAGTAAATTCGAAACCGAAAAAAACTAAAGCGAATTCAACTTTTTTCCGTAACAAGGGTTTGCAACTCGATATCAGTTATTACAAAATACCTTATGTTTACTCGCGCATGGCGGACGTAAAGTTCCATGAAATCGTTTTACAGCCAAACGACTTGTTCAGCTCTGATTTGGGTGACGCTTTTTAGTAAACCCAATCATCTTTCAAACATCTTCGGGGTACAGTAATCCACTGAATTTTCATAAATAACAACTTGAACAACAACTTACCATGGTAACTAAAGCTATGGTAACAAACCGAAATTAATTTTAGCGAAATGATAACGTTTCGACTAAAATTGACCTTGGTTTGTCCGAATACCCTCAGGTATTAATTATTAATGCTAGCAAAGCTGAGACAAAACCTAATTAGTAGCTGCTATAGCTATAAATTATTATTAAATTAATATTATTATAATAATCTAACTCGTTTTACTACTGATATTTTTGACTAGCCTTAGATAGATATCAAACTAAAGTAGTATCATTAATAGCGATCATTATCCTATAAACCGTCATCGTCATACTAAATCATTAAAGGTTTAGTTCTAACCTATCTAATGTTACCCATCATTATGTTATATAACTGGGCATTGCAATTGGTGTTTGCTAATGGTTCTATTAGGTTATTTTACCCCTCCCACGGAGGATCAAAATATATCCTTTCAACATAATACAGGGTACCTAGAACTGGCAAGAGCCCAGATAAAATTTAAGACAATGAAGCCTATTTGGAAAATCATATTTTAGAGCACATGAAGCAGTCTAACATAACTGTGCGTATCTTTGCCATGGGGATACACCATACGAACTTACCACGCCAACTTTCTTTTGTTGGGGGGTCCCTAGCAACTCCCTACGCCCTTCATAGAGTGTTTACCAACTCGCCAGAATGCAAGCGGGTCCCGGCGAATTGATTTGGTCATGCCTGATACATTTACACGGCGAGGTGTGTGGAAGTTCGAGGATCAGGCTACCTTAGGGGTATCGGCGAGGACCCACGGTGCAAGGAGACACGATACTTAGGTGGAACTAATCGCCCTTCCCCCTATGAGCATGTATGTATTACGCCGTATGCCTATTAACCTTTTAACGCCCGAACTAGCTTGCGAATGCTCAATGTTTGACAAACAAGAAGATCGAACCCAGTTTGTTTGGCAGCTTACAAGCTAATGAGCTATATAGAAGCGATTGGTCAAATCTCTATGATACTCGTAAAGCGCAAAACGCAATTTAACACAATCGGCTAACACAACAATTAAACACAATATGTGTTGATGCCAATTGGCTGGCATAAGTTGAACATGATAGTGTTAAATAATAATTTCTCTAAAGCTAAATATAATTAATTTTTTATATTAATACTAAATAATTATTACAGGTTATAATCAATTAACAATTATGAAAATACACATCTATTATGCATCATTTACAATAAGATGCGTGCGCGTGGTCCTAATTATGTCACGCGTTCAAATAGGCTAGCTACTATGTCTCGCAGACAGTTCAGCTCGACTATTAAATTTTGAATAACCTAGCTATGCTATCTGTTTGTCAGCGACTGTCGAGCCCGATTGTGCTATACCTACTATAGTTATCTCGCTTACATTAATATTATGCCATTATTAGATAACATATTATATTAAATTTATTTATAAAGATAAATATTACGGTAAATATAAATTTTATTAAATAAAGATAAATATTGCTGTAGCCTATTCGTTTTATGTTACATAAGTGATTATTACATCTATGATCGGCTCATAATCGAAGCGTTTGACAGTTCCCAGCTCTCTGATGTAAACTTTGGGGCATGCTGTCGCGGGTGTATTCAGTCTACCCCAAATTCCAGGGGCTTACCAATCGATTGTTCTTTTATATTTTTCAGGAGAAAATACCTCAGTTTTCATTTTTTCACGGGTAAAAGTGGCAATTTCAGGATTGTTATAATCAACTCGCATTATCAAATTAGCATAGTTATAGTGCCACGTGTCATTAGGAAGCTACTTAAAGCAGGAACTATTGGCTTTACACAATAGAGATCAGAATAAGAAAACAAAATTATTTAATATATTTTATGATTTATATATTTATTTATTTGAAGTAAATATATTATCGTGATCATGCTTCAATTGAATAATACCATGAGAAAAGTTCATTTATTTAGCAAAATTCGAATAAATAATACAGATGAAACCAAATAATGCCTACGGGATATTCATTTGTGCAATTAATAATACTACGTAGTCAATAACACATTATTTTCTCAAAAATAAGCAAATTTTTTGTCTACCAACACAATTTTAAATTTAAAACACAATAGTGTGTCAGAAAGATTTGCCAGATTTGAAAATAACCAAACCAGATTCTTGTTGGATTTACCTTAGGGAATTGAGGACAAATGTTGGCTTGAACCTTGCAATTGATGTACTTCTGAAGATGAACGTATAAGCTTAACATCTTTATGTTGTAAGAAAGGCTACGCGTGATTTAGGAATCATACATAGATTGTGATAGATGCTACAGTAATTATAAAAACCCTATAAAAAATATACATAAAGTGACATTAAAAATTGCAATATTTCAATAAACGATTATAAAATTAATTACTTAGCTAGTGTTTGAATGGATTACATTGCACATCATATACTTCGCGATATTTATTGCAACTCTTTATAACTCTGGAACCGATCTGTGGACATGGCTGTTGTTTCTTTTTGTGTATGGTTCGTTTATCAATATAAGGATCTGATTTAGTACTTTACACAATGTGTTGGTGAGCCTATCGGCCGCATGATCCACACCTCAGAGTTTTAGCGCGAGCATCAATTTTTGAAATTTTTTTTGACAGGACAGGAACAGGAGAAGCACAAAAAGTAATTTCGCTCAAACGCTGTAATTATCATGTTATATATTTTTAATTCAACATTTAAGGCATGTTTACATTACATCCGATTCGGTGTGACTTGGACGATGTATTGTACGAAGAGTGTTAACACAGGATACGATCTCAATTTGATTGAATTGATCCAATAGAATATGTGCAATTTTATCGAAATAGAATAAGATCAATTGAATAATGTAGCCTGAATATGATATAGGCTTTGAGTTTAGTCGTATCGAACCGCATCAGATGCCTAACCCTTTCATCTTCAACTCTGCCTATTGGCACCATTGCGACACGATGTTTTAAAAGAGTTTATTGGCGAGGCGGGTATTTGTACATACGGTGTTATTGTTGCTCTCTTTGCGAGGTTAATTGAAGAATCGAGCGACGGCTAGGCCGGCATCCAATCAGTTTCGACCGTCACAAACTGAGCACTATCCATTAAAGGAACTAGAATGGCGAGAGCGTGCTTTTGTACGTGCGCTGTTATTGCTCTCTTCGAGGTTCATCAAGGAATCGAGCAATAGCTACGAACATCCCAATCATTTTCGACCGTCACAAACTGAGCGCTATCTGGATTAAAGAACTTGAATTTGTCAAACGTCACATGGGAGAAATTGTGTATACGGTTAGCGAGGGATCCACCTTGGCCTGGTATTCCCTTTAAAAATAGACAAGTTAGTTAGCAAAAAATGACTGTAATCACAATATCCTGGTATTGACCCTAAAGTTATTCGCTGATGTTCAGCGTCTAAAACATAATAAAGATGGCTTCTTTAATGCA
>JASANE010024686.1:0-15491 GCA_030248225.1 Trileptium ribeirensis
GCCTGTAAACCCCTTCAGGCACAATTGTTTTATTCCATCATACTGGTGACGCCTTTCTGGAATATTAAGAGACGGAATGGAACTGTTACACCGCTAGTTGTCATAGCAGATCTATTGAATTTCTGTTCATATGTCCTTTAATACATGACACGGATGATAAGTTTAGGCAATGGAAAAACCTTCAACATAGATTTAGACGACAAGGTATTAGCAACCATATATATATTTACCGGTATAAGTATATGTGTGGATACATTTGAAATTTATTGTTACCGTTACTAGCTGAGATAATTTATAAGAAAAGACAAAAAAACGCAACGATAATTTATCCTTGTTAACGCAAAACGTTGCTATTAATACTACTACAGTATAATGTCAAAAATAGAATCGAAAAACAATGATCATAGGTGGGGTAAGAAAATTGGATTGTCAAATAATTTTAATCACAACCATCAAAAAAACTCTGACGTTTCATAACGTGGGCAGCATTAGAAAGCGTTTAGAAAGTGCATGGGTATATATTTAACACAAAAGGTAGCAGATTTTTTTGATACTGTAACACTTGATTATACACGCACTAGCGTTCGTAACGTTTTCTAAGTCAGTAATGAATAAAATCAATATATATATAACGAAAAGAAATCAAAAATTCAACCGGAAAGTAAGTAATCATAACACGGATTCTTAATAACAGTAAAAGTCTGCAAAAAGAAGTTACTGCGAGCGCGACTGCTGTGACTAAGGTTTATTAAATTAGTGCTTCGCTACTGAACAGAATTTGGTCAAACATATACATATCATACATACTATATTTCTTAAACGCATAATTTTTAGATAATGGTCATAAACAAGACATCACTGGATGCTCCGAGTCTACATAAGAATAACTCAATTCAGAATATTCAAGTTAAATTAATTAGTAGTGTCGCCGGCGTAAAAGCACCAGTACTAGTTTGATCTATGTACACGGCGTTATAATATATACGGGTGTAGGATATATGCTGTCCAACATATTAGCACGTCCATCGACGTCACGACACAAAATATATATTCTCGCAACGTAATGAACAGCTAAAGGATAGCAGAATCAATTTCCGAGTGTTATGCAAAGCACATGAGCACATAGGCTTACGTTCGCCATATTGCATATATATATGAGCTGTTGTTATATATAAAAAATTAAATGAAATTTCGACTATCCTACAGCTTTATATCCATCAGTATTGTAGCAGAATTAATACCAGCAGGATAAGTACAACACGAGACCCAAAGTCCTAATATACCAAACTATAAAATTCTAATTTGAAAAAGATACAGGAAAGAAATGGCGCCAAGACAAATATATATAGGTGATTTCGAACAAAATCTTAATACAAGGTTATTTCGTTCACAGATCTATGTTAATATTGGGATAACGATGTGAAAAGTAATGGACCGTAATGACTGAACATATGTGGTTATACATACCTAGACGCCATTCAAGGGGCATTAGCATTAGTCTGTACACTGGTAACATATATTTCGTCATTGTACCAGTAAGCCACACCGTCACGCTTTCAATAGTCCAGAATTGATCTGAGTATGAGCAGCAACAAAAACAATACCTCACGGAATTGACAAACTACCGGGCGATCAAAAAGCAACGAAAGCAAAAATCAGCTAGGCCAGACTCACCACATCTCTTATATACAGAACAAAGGGTACATAAATATAAACTAGTATCACGCATGGGATAGTGAAACGGTGCGACCGTGGTTTCATTTATAAGTTGTTATTTTTTGTATATAGCAACCTAATCGTCTCGAAAGGCATAATCTAGCCAAATTGGCTCTAGGTAGAAAAACCCACATATGCAGTATGCTTGATGATCGAGTGGACGTTCATAAGACAAATACACAATGACTTTTTGAAAAAAAATTTTTCAGTTTCATCAAACGGTCTGTGGACTACATTAATTCACATAGGGGCCCGGGGAGTGTCCTTACGAAAAATTGAAGTTGCATTAAGTTATAGATCCTAATGAGTTTATTCTGTATTTGCTCCTCCATTATTACACGAGGTCAGTATAATGAGAATATGAATTGCGAAACACTGATACTCGTATGACTATATTGTTAAGAGCCTTGAGTATTCAATTCTTATTTACAACCGAAAGCTAAACGAGTAAAATAGATTGTTGCATACGCGCAAAACCTCAATCGTATTTCCCAAAAGTAATGTTGGCAATATTGGTTAAACCGTTACTAGCTGGTTGATCAAACATTATTCTCAAATGCCAACGCGGTAGGGCATTTGATTTACCGTGTACCTCGTGCGGACGTCAAAAAAATTCCACCGGGCTACGTATTTTACAAGATGTATGACACAAAATAACCATAAAACTACTTACAGTTACCACACGCAGCACTTGTCGGATTTGATCGTTTAAGGTCGCTCGAAAACAAATTTTCGACACCGAATTATACGCGATCGCCGCTCAACAACTATCCAAGATGTAATTGCGTATAATAATATAGCCACACCGTGTAATAATATCGAATATAAAAGGTCGTTGATTATACCGCGACCAACGTTAGATTGCAGTAACGTGAACAACGCTAATACCAGACACCAACAAAAAAAAGATGTAATCCACCACTTGACAACGTAAAACGCAGAGACAGCTCCTTGTTTGGGTTCTTAGCGCATCGACGGAGAACCTTCCTAAAATGAAGCCCTCATATTACCCATTACGTATTACAAACTAGAATAATAATAAAGAAATGTAGCGCAGTACCATTAGTAAATCAAAATTTGCTCGTAAATTTCCTTAGGTAAACCCCGGACTTAGACCTTTTCAGACGCAATCTTCCATAACTCACAACTTCAAAGTAAGCTTCTCGCCAAATAATAAAAAGGTACTCGAAGATATGATATATTAATAATTTTTGGGTCAATGAGATGTGACGAGCAAGACGTTGAACTTTTGGCATTCACCATAAAGTTTGGTTGCAAGTGTCAGAATCCTTTCAATAGGATAAGCCTTCGCTATTGGCCTACCAAAAATCTAATACATAGACACTAGGAACAGACGATCATTGCAAAATCGACTGAATTATCCAAGTATTATAGCCTACAATATAGCTAAACGCGAAGAATGAGCAAAAGTAATGGTGGGTCACACCGGCTAAACTTGTGTGCTAAACAACAATACATGTCTTCACCGCAATTGTTCTGTAGCCAAAAGGATAGCAAAATTAAATAAACATAAATAACCATAGTGTACTTGAGGTATCTATAACATAAATGCTCTGGCGAAATGTTTGCACAATAAAGCTCGGTCAGCTTACTACTGTGAAGCGAAAACTAGTTTGGGAATGGCCATTCTGTTATTTAGCAGTTATACCAGGAAATTTGCCCGCAACTAGCTTCCGCGATGTTATAGCAATCTACACCAGTTTTATAGGACATAAACTGCACTGTCATAATAACGTTTGGTTATGACTGTTCTTTTAGCACATTAAAGCACAGTTATCCAACCTTTCAGCTTCCCATAGCAGTTACTGTGGTAATAAACATACGTGTTTGTTGATTATGCGTAAAGTAATACAGATGTCGTGTGGTAAAGAAATTTAAATAACAAGACTCTAAAGCATCAACCCGCCAAACTTAACAGCATTACATCCAGGCCGCTGGAACTAGCAGCTTATAGGAGTCCTGACGACGAAAACATTTTACGCATAGCAGTATATGTAATCATATCACACCAAATTAATGTTTAACGCTGACTTACGCGAGTTTAATGCAGGATGCTTGCATTCAATACAACTTAAACAATTGATTCAGAAGATCCATAAGGGTCTCGTTTTTCATTCGGGTATGTAAAATCTGAATTGTTTTAGAAGTGTCTGAGGTTGATCAAGTCTATTATATATAATATACTGATTCCAAGAACATTTTGTGAAAACATGCCATTTTCAGCACTTCTAACTAAGCTATGACCATCTGTACAATTAAGGCTTAAAATATTCGTTAAGGTAACAAAAAAAATACATTTCCGAAGAAAAGTAAGTAATCAAGCAGGAATTAAGTAAAAGATAGTCATTTTTATATATAAGTACATAACCCATTTATCAAATTTTAATTAATTTAAAGAAAAACCATTCACATACGCAAAAACAAAGCTAAATGAAGTATTTTCCATATAATGCTGTAAAATCAGTAAATATACACGTGTCGTTACAAAGATAAAACTAACCAAATATAAGTTTCGATGCTTCTGACTGAAACCGCAAAGATACTTCGAAAAATCACGTTACCAAGTTTGTATGACAGTACGTAAAATAACCCAAAAATCTGCTTATAATCTAAAAGAATATCTGCTGAAAAGAATTGAAGCTACATTGTTGAAGCCCTGTTATCTCAATTCAATGCTTTTGTTTCGCCAATAGCAGCAGTTCTTTCTGTTTAGGCAATTTCAGCCAACTATGAAAAGTATCAGTTGTGTTTTAAAATTTTAGTATCAAGCTGCAGTCCTGGCATACTAACGAAAACGAACACCGACTTAGCAACTAAAACAATGTGTCAAATAATTCCATAGCTAGCGTTACACTAGAATTTACACAGGCGTAACTCTCAGAAAAATAATTATAATCGCAGCATTTCTGAAAAAGTTTGTTCAGGCCTTATAAGTACCCATGGCTCACCAAAAAATTTTGTGTTGGTGCGAGGCGTATATAACGTCTTTTTATAAATGATATCGCGACCTCTAGTTAAAGACGATCGCAAAAATATAATAAAATGGAAACAAAAAACCACATTACTGAAAACTGAGCAACTTTACCAATATAATGAGGCGTTGAAATATAGTGGCCTTGTTAGTCTTGGCGGCAATTACCTAAAGTGGTTGCTTGTTATCGACCACCAGGAAAACTAGCCGGAAAAACTACCCCAGGCCTGTGAGCATTTGTTACAAAAAGAAAAAGTCGTAGTTTTCATGTTAAATTAATGTCACATACTATGTGTTAGGTACAAAGTTAAACAAAATACGCTTTAAGCAAATCGGCGATATGGTATCTTTTGTACATGGAAATAACTGTTTTTCGTAACAAGATGCGTTTTATAAGGTGTCTAATACCAGGCCCTTCAAGATATAAAGCAATAAAAATTTTTGCTCAAACTATATTATTTTTCTTCAAAACTTTTCATTTCAAAACTGCGGATTTTTTTCGAAAATTTCATTTTCTTTACATCATTTTAGTAAGGGGCTTCATTCAACTATCATTTTTGTACTGTGCCGGCTAAATAAAACAATTTTGTGAAATCCCACGACCCCGACGGCGCCTTTTGGCCAAATGTCAACACATGTGAAACAAATCTTTCGGTTCCCCCACCGAAGGTTAGTCAAGTGTTTAAACAAACTTCCACGGCACAGGTAAGATTTAGGGTCGCTTTATATTATACGAGTGTTTACGCCAACCCTTTTCAAAATAACAGGCTCTAAAAATAATGTTGGATACTTTAATCAGATTGGCATTAAATTAATTTTCGGTCGATTGAGATCTCCAATAATTATCCCTTTGTTTCAATGCATCGGAAACATAAGTTAAAGATTAAGTTTAAAATTTGGAGTGGAGTTGCTAAATTGATATGTAGGCCACCGATTTTGCCGACTTTATCATTCATACCTGAACCTAACAAAATTTGATTTGCTGGAGAATACTCCATGTTAGCTAGCTCGTTATTCATACATACCTATTAAAGAAGCATTAAATGCCGTCATAGCTAAATATAATACATAGCGCACGGAATCTTTTACAGTGATACAAAATAACATTAAACATCTAATAATTTAAGCTACCTCACGAACAGAATCTGTTCTTGCCGCTTACATTATACTTTGGAAATGAAGTTATGCTAGAATAATCGCAGAAACCTAAGCTTGCGATGTATAGTCTACAGTTGATGCCGAAGCTGCAACTAAGCCGATGTTCTCGTAGTTTACAACAAAAATATTAGATATGTCAGGAAATAGAATACGATTACATGGGGCAGGAGAAGAGCTTAGCTACGTCTCTACACATACATTTCAAAACTTCCACAGTATAAGCAATATAACTCAAGCCCACGTGGTAAATACGAGCTATTATTGTAATTCGCCGAAATCAACATCATCTAGAACTCGGTCTATTGTGCATCAAGTAGAGATGTCCTAGTCAAAATATCAAGAAATTCGACATTTCTGCTCCGCGTGACATATGTTTAAACTAATTAATAAAGAATTACTCGAAATATCTGTTTTACATCAAGCGCCAACAAAATTTATACCTACGCCAATACGACTGCAAGTCACACAGTTTTTGAAAAACTAAGCTTATTTGCTCTCTTGAAAAAGCATAAGCCTATAACATTGAATAAGGTACAAGCTTACCGTTTATAGCGCCACTAATTCGCACTACTTATTCGAAATAGCGAAATAGTATAATCGACACTTCCGACTTGCACAACCGATATTATATCCAACAGTCGGGAGTTGTGATTGGCGTAACGCTAAAATAAGAACTGAACTTATCTATACTTTTCGCATTTACCGTTAGGTTTCTAATTACATATACTCAAACCGAATTATTTTTCGAATGTTTCGCCAATAACTGCTCGTTAATGTTTGACAATCTACATAATTTTAGCTTTGGTATATATTACTTCATAGTTTTGCCCTGCATGTCCGTGGAATAAAACCAGGTTGCCGAGGTCGTAAAATACATTTTGTAACGCTACATTAGTTCCATAATAATTTTTTGTCAAAGGCCTCGTTTAATAACAAAAAACGACTCAAGGTTCTTAGTTTAAGGTGCCGGTGGGACTTGAACGCATGCCTTGTAAGCTGGTGGGGCCGCACAGCGCGCTAGACCCTTCGCCCACGTTTTAATAAACGTATCCCGCATTGTTTTGGTGGGCAATTCTGACTAGGATTAACGAAATGATGATAACATTTCCATCCCTTTTTTAATTTTAGATTAGTGCCTAGTTAACCTCGTTACAGGATCACCTCCTGTAGGATTTCCGGGATCCCCAGCTCCGTGGAGATGATTGATAGTGATGTTATGGAAGCTGAAAGGGATGTTGGTAATTTTAATTTTTATTCCTCCCCCGAGACTGGCCCATTGAGTTGTGCAGTGAGAGAGAATATTGGCCACTGCGATGTATCCCGCATAACTGCCGTCAGGGCGGGTGGTAACGCTCGTAGCGACCGGATTCCGGCTACGTCGATGTATCGCGCAATGGCGTTTACGCACGCCGCGTCCGGATCCAATAGTTATATAAGTTGTTCAGCTAGTAGTAACGTTAGAGTTAAGGGCCCAGGCGTAGAAGCCACTAATATTTATGGTTCACCGCCCAGCCTTCAGTGCTCTCCGGTGAGGTATCATGAACTCTGTAGAAAGTGGGATGAGCAGGGATGATGGAGGCTGCATCGCCGATCAGGTACAATTGGTAGCGATCGTCTAGTCCCGTTCAAAATATGGATTGTATATCGTGTCGAGTCGTATGGTGTGATGTGTGTGGACAGGAAGCAGCCGTTCTGTTGTTGAGTGTGGTGTGTCATGTGATCCCCTTTTAGCGCGCTTTAGACAATTTTCGTAACCGGCGCCGAAGAGATAAGTCCGTGTGGGTTTGATGTTAAAACCGCTATATTATTATGGGCAGGAGTTTTCCCCCCTCACTGACAGGGGTTCTCCAGTCATTGGGTCCTTCCTTGATCTCCGGCTCCCTCGTCGCCCGTGTCCAAGTGGAGGTACTGAGCGATTCGCGCCGTTCGACTGAAGAAGCGGATGTGTCGTTGGGGCTGATGATTGCCCGGGGTCCATCCAGACATGGAGTGAAGTGATTGGGTATAGAATTTGACCGATCCCACTTGAGGTTCCAATTCCGTCCACCGTGAGAGATGAGTGATAGATTTGACTCTTCCACCCTCGTGAGTCTCATCTCCCGTCGTTGGAGCGCGACGACGGTTCCCTTGATGAGTTGATTAATTGTACTCCGACCACGAGCAGGTTGCGATTGATTCCCCGTGTCCATGTGGAGGTAGAGAGCAAGTTGCGTACTGCCTCCCGAGGAGCGGCTGATCATTGGGAGTAAAAGAGTTATATACCGACCTCCTGGGGTCTGTTCAGCACGGGCCTTAGCATAGGGTCTTCAGGAGCCGACCGATCGCAGTCCCTGATTCGTGTCGTGGGAGTTATGATTTGTGTAGTCAATTGTAGAATGAAGTTGTTGAGTGGACGAGAACAAGTAGTTAGTCAGTGAACATGAAGTTAGGAGATTATAATTGTTGAGTGCGGTTTGTTGGTGGGGTTTGGGTTAGGTTGGCCGTGGGCGTTTGGTTTCATGACGGAATACGCATAAAATTATCAAATCCCACCAGCCGACAGGAGTGGTGTAACGAGGTTAACTAGGCACTAATCTAAAATTAAAAAAGGGATGGAAATGTTATCATCATTTCGTTAATCCTAGTCAGAATTGCCCACCAAAACAATGCGGGATACGTTTATTAAAACGTGGGCGAAGGGTCTAGCGCGCTGTGCGGCCCCACCAGCTTACAAGGCATGCGTTCAAGTCCCACCGGCACCTTAAACTAAGAACCTTGAGTCGTTTTTTTTAATTAAACGAGGCCTTTGACAAAAAATTATTATGGAACTAATGTAGCGTTACAAAATGTATTTTACGACCTCGGCAACCTGGTTTTATTCCACGGACATGCAGGGCAAAACTATGAAGTAATATATACCAAAGCTAAAATTATGTAGATTGTCAAACATTAACGAGCAGTTATTGGCGAAACATTCGAAAAATAATTCGGTTTGAGTATATGTTGCCCAAATTTTAGAAACCTAACGGTAAATGCGAAAAGTATAGATAAGTTTCAGTTCTTATTTTAGCGTTACGCCAATCACACAACTCCCGACTGTTGGATCATAATATCGGTTGTGCAAGTCGGAAGTGTCGATTATACTATTTCGTCTATTTCGAATAAGTAGTGCGAATTAGTGGTCGCTATAAACGGTAAGCTTGTACCTTATTCAACGTTATAGGCTTATGCTTTTTTCAAGAGAGCAAATAAGCTTCAGTTTTTTTCAAAAACTGTGTGACTTGCAGTCGTATTGGCGTAGGTATAAATTTTGTTGGCGCTTGATGTAAAACAGATATTTCGAGTAATTCTTTATTAATTAGTTTAAACATATGTCACGCGGAGCAGAAATGTCGAATTTCTTGATATTTTGACTAGGACATCTCTACTTGATGCACAATAGACCGAGTTCTAGATGATGTTTGATTTCGGCGAATTACAATAATAGCTCGTATTTTTACCACGTGTGGCTTTGAGTTATATTGCTTTATACTGTGCTGAAGTTTTTGAAATGTATGTGTAGAGACAGCTAAGCTCTTCTCCTTGCCCCATGTAATCTGTATATTCTTAGTTCTCCTGACATATCTCAATATTTTTGTTGTAAACTACGAGAACATCGGCTTAGTTGCAGCTTCGGCATCAACTGTAGACTATACATCGCAAGCTTAGGTTTCTGCGATTATTCTAGCATAACTTCATTTCCAAAGTATAATGTCAAGCGGCAAGAACAGATTCTGTTTCGTGTAGGTAGCTTAAATTATTAGATGTTTAATGTTATTTTGTATCACTGTAAAAGATTCCGTGCGCTATGTATTATATTTTAGCTATGACGGCATTTAATGCTTCTTTAATAGGTCATTGTATTCGAATTAAGACAGCTTAGCTAACATGGAGTATTCTCCAGCCAAATCAAATTTTGTTAGGTTCAGGTATTGAATGATAAAGTCGGCAAAATCGGTGGCCTACATATCAATTTTAGCAACTCCACTCCAAATTTTTGAAACTTAATATTTAACTTATGTTTCCGATGCATTGAAACAAAGGGATAATTATTGGAGATCTCAATCGACCCGAAAATTCAATTTCTTAATGCCAATCTGATTAAAGTATCCAACATTATTTTTAGAGCCTGTTATTTTGAAAAGGGTTGGCGTAAACACTCGTATAATATAAAGCGACCCTAAATCTTACCTGTGCCGTGGAAGTTTGTTTAAACACTTGACTAACCTTCGGTGGGGGAACCGAAAGATTTGTTTCACATGTGTTGACATTTGGCCAAAAGGCGCCGTCGGGGTCGTGGGATTTCACAAAATTGTTTTATTTAGCCGGCACAGTACAAAAATGATAGTTGAATGAAGCCCCTTACTAAAATGATGTAAAGAAAAATCCCGAATTTCCGAAAAAAATCCGCAGTTTTGAAATGAAAAGTTTTGAAGAAAAATAATATAGTTTGAGCAAAAATTTTTATTGCTTTATATCTTGAAGGGCCTGGTATTAGACACCTTATAAAACGCATCTTGTTACGAAAAACAGTTATTTCCATGTACAAAAGATACCATATCGCCGATTTGCTTAAAGCGTATTTTGTTTAACTTTGTACCTAACACATAGTATGTGACATTAATTTAACATGAAAACTACGACTTTTTCTTTTTGTAACAAATGTTCACAGGCCTGGGGTAGTTTTTCCGGCTAGTTTTCCTGGTGGTCGATAACAAGCAACCACTTTTAGGTAATTGCCGCCAAGACTAACAAGGCCACTATATTTCAACGCCTCATTATATTGGTAAAGTTGCTCAGTTTTCAGTAATGTGGTTATTTGTTTCCATTTTATTATATTTTTGCGATCGTCTAGAACTAGAGGTCGCGATATACATTTATAAAAAGACGTTATATACGCCTCGCACCAACACAAAATTTTTTGGTGAGCCATGGGTACTTATAAGGCCTGAACAAACTTTTTCAGAAATGCTGCGATTATAATTATTTTCTGAGAGTTACGCCTGTGTAAATTCTAGTGTAACGCTAGCTATGGAATTATTTGACACATTGTTTTAGTTGCTAAGTCGGTGTTCGTTTTCGTTAGTATGCCAGGACTGCAGCTTGATACTAAAATTTTAAAACACAACTGATACTTTTCATAGTTGGCTGAAATTGCCTAAACAGAAAGAACTGCTGCTATTGGCGAAACAAAAGCATTGAATTGAGATAACAGGGCTTCAACAATGTAGCTTCAATTCTTTTCAGCAGATATTCTTTTAGATTATAAGCAGATTTTTGGGTTATTTTACGTACTGTCATACAAACTTGGTAACGTGATTTTTCGAAGTATCTTTGCGGTTTCAGTCAGAAGCATCGAAACTTATATTTGGTTAGTTTTATCTTTGTAACGACACGTGTATATTTACTGATTTTACAGCATTATATGGAAAATACTTCATTTAGCTTTGTTTTTGCGTATGTGAATGGTTTTTCGTTTAAAAATAATTAAAATATGCTAAATGGGTCATGTACTTAAATATAAAAACGACTAACGTTTAAGTAATTCCAGCTTGAGTACTTACATGTTCTTCGGAAATGTAATTTTTTTTTACCTTAACGAATATTTTAAGCCTTAATTGTACAGATGGTCATAGCTTAGTTAGAAGTGCTGAAAATGGCATGTTTTCACAAAATGTTCTTGGAATCAGTATATTATATATAATAGACTTGATCAACCTCAGACACTTCTAAAACAATTCAGATTTTACATACCCGAATGGAAAACGAGACCCTTATGGATCTTCTGAATCAATTGTTTAAGTTGTATTGAATGCAAGCATCCTGCATTAAACTCGCGTAAGTCAGCGTTAAACATTAATTTGGTGTGATATGATTACATATACTGCTATGCGTAAAATGTTTTCGTCGTCAGGACTCCTATAAGCTGCTAGTTCCAGCGGCCTGGATGTAATGCTGTTAAGTTTGGCGGGTTGATGCTTTAGAGTCTTGTTATTTAAATTTCTTTACCACACGACATCTGTATTACTTTACGCATAATCAACAAACACGTATGTTTATTACCACAGTAACTGCTAAGGGAAGCTGAAAGGTTGGATAACTGTGCTTTAATGTGCTAAAAGAACAGTCATAACCAAACGTTATTATGACAGTGCAGTTTATGTCCTATAAAACTGGTGTAGATTGCTATAACATCGCGGAAGCTAGTTGCGGGCAAATTTCCTGGTATAACTGCTAAATAACAGAATGGCCATTCCCAAACTAGTTTTCGCTTCACAGTAGTAAGCTGACCGAGCTTTATTGTGCAAACATTTCGCCAGAGCATTTATGTTATAGATACCTCAAGTACACTATGGTTATTTATGTTTATTTAATTTTGCTATCCTTTTGGCTACAGAACAATTGCGGTGAAGACATGTATTGTTGTTTAGCACACAAGTTTAGCCGGTGTGACCCACCATTACTTTTGCTCATTCTTCGCGTTTAGCTATATTGTAGGCTATAATACTTGGATAATTCAGTCGATTTTGCAATGATCGTCTGTTCCTAGTGTCTATGTATTAGATTTTTGGTAGGCCAATAGCGAAGGCTTATCCTATTGAAAGGATTCTGACACTTGCAACCAAACTTTATGGTGAATGCCAAAAGTTCAACGTCTTGCTCGTCACATCTCATTGACCCAAAAATTATTAATATATCATATCTTCGAGTACCTTTTTATTATTTGGCGAGAAGCTTACTTTGAAGTTGTGAGTTATGGAAGATTGCGTCTGAAAAGGTCTAAGTCCGGGGTTTACCTAAGGAAATTTACGAGCAAATTTTGATTTACTAATGGTACTGCGCTACATTTCTTTATTATTATTCTAGTTTGTAATACGTAATGGGTAATATGAGGGCTTCATTTTAGGAAGGTTCTCCGTCGATGCGCTAAGAACCCAAACAAGGAGCTGTCTCTGCGTTTTACGTTGTCAAGTGGTGGATTACATCTTTTTTTTGTTGGTGTCTGGTATTAGCGTTGTTCACGTTACTGCAATCTAACGTTGGTCGCGGTATAATCAACGACCTTTTATATTCGATATTATTACACGGTGTGGCTATATTATTATACGCAATTACATCTTGGATAGTTGTTGAGCGGCGATCGCGTATAATTCGGTGTCGAAAATTTGTTTTCGAGCGACCTTAAACGATCAAATCCGACAAGTGCTGCGTGTGGTAACTGTAAGTAGTTTTATGGTTATTTTGTGTCATACATCTTGTAAAATACGTAGCCCGGTGGAATTTTTTTGACGTCCGCACGAGGTACACGGTAAATCAAATGCCCTACCGCGTTGGCATTTGAGAATAATGTTTGATCAACCAGCTAGTAACGGTTTAACCAATATTGCCAACATTACTTTTGGGAAATACGATTGAGGTTTTGCGCGTATGCAACAATCTATTTTACTCGTTTAGCTTTCGGTTGTAAATAAGAATTGAATACTCAAGGCTCTTAACAATATAGTCATACGAGTATCAGTGTTTCGCAATTCATATTCTCATTATACTGACCTCGTGTAATAATGGAGGAGCAAATACAGAATAAACTCATTAGGATCTATAACTTAATGCAACTTCAATTTTTCGTAAGGACACTCCCCGGGCCCCTATGTGAATTAATGTAGTCCACAGACCGTTTGATGAAACTGAAAAATTTTTTTTCAAAAAGTCATTGTGTATTTGTCTTATGAACGTCCACTCGATCATCAAGCATACTGCATATGTGGGTTTTTCTACCTAGAGCCAATTTGGCTAGATTATGCCTTTCGAGACGATTAGGTTGCTATATACAAAAAATAACAACTTATAAATGAAACCACGGTCGCACCGTTTCACTATCCCATGCGTGATACTAGTTTATATTTATGTACCCTTTGTTCTGTATATAAGAGATGTGGTGAGTCTGGCCTAGCTGATTTTTGCTTTCGTTGCTTTTTGATCGCCCGGTAGTTTGTCAATTCCGTGAGGTATTGTTTTTGTTGCTGCTCATACTCAGATCAATTCTGGACTATTGAAAGCGTGACGGTGTGGCTTACTGGTACAATGACGAAATATATGTTACCAGTGTACAGACTAATGCTAATGCCCCTTGAATGGCGTCTAGGTATGTATAACCACATATGTTCAGTCATTACGGTCCATTACTTTTCGCATCGTTATCCCAATATTAACATAGATCTGTGAACGAAATAACCTTGTATTAAGATTTTGTTCGAAATCACCTATATATATTTGTCTTGGCGCCATTTCTTTCCTGTATCTTTTTCAAATTAGAATTTTATAGTTTGGTATATTAGGAGTTTGGGTCTCGTGTTGTACTTATCCTGCTGGTATTAATTCTGCTACAATACTGATGGATAAAGCTGTATGATAGTCGAAATTTCAATTAATTTTTTTTATATAACAACAGCATATATATATGCATTAAGGCGAACTTAAGCCTATGTGCTCATATGCATTGTATAACACTCGGAAATTAATTCTGCTATCGTTTAGCTGTTCATTACGTTTCAAGAATATATATTTTGTGTCGTGACGTCGATGGACGTGTTATTTTGTTGGACGGAATATGTCCTACACCCGTATATACTACAAGCCGTGTACATAGATCAAACTAGCACTGGTGTTTTACGCTGACGATATTACTAATTAATTTAATTTGGATATTCTGATTTGAGTCATTCTTATGTACATTCGGAGCATCCGATGACGTCTTGTTTATGACCATTATTTAACCATTATGCGTTTAAGAAATATAGTATGTATTATATACATATGTTTGACCAAATTCTGTTCAGTAGCGAAGCACTAACTTAATAAACCTTAGTCATAGCAGTCGGGCTCGCAGTAACTTCTTTTTGCAGACTTTTACTGTTATTAAGAATCCGCGTTATGATTACTTACTTTCCGGTTGAATTTTGATTTGGCTTCGTTATATATATATTGATTTTATGCATTACTGACTTAGAAAACGTTACGAACGCTGCGTGCATAATCAAATGTTACATCAAAAAAAAATCTGCTACCTTTTGTGTTAAATATATTCCGATGCACTTTCTAAACGCTTTGTAATGCTGCCCACGTTATGAAACGTCAGAGTTTTTTTGATGGTTGTGATTAAAATTATTAACAATCCAATTTTCTTACCCCACCTATGATCATTGTTTTTCGATTCTATTTTTGACATTATACTGTCGTAGTATTAATAGCAACGTTTTGCGTTAACAAGGATAAATTATCGTTGCGTTTTTTTGTCTTTTCTTATAAATTATCTCAGCTAGTAACGGTAACAATAAATTTCAAATGTATCCACACATATACTTATACCGGTAAATATATATATGGTTGCTAATACCTTGTCGTCTAAATCTATGTTGAAGGTTTTTCCATTGCCTAAACTTATCATCCGTGTCATGTATTAAAGGACATATGAACAGAAATTCAATAGATCTGCTATGACAACTAGCGGTGTAACAGTTCCATTCCGTCTCTTAATATTCCAGAAAGGCGTCACCAGTATGATGAATAAAACAATTGTGCCTGAAGGGGTTTACAGGCATCGTGCGCA
>JASANE010024690.1:0-40076 GCA_030248225.1 Trileptium ribeirensis
TGACGATCTGATTAATAACGTTGAGCTAATCTCCATTGTGATGATATACGACCGCTAAAATAATTCCAATACATAAGGCAGGATCACTACTTGACCCAGGTAACTTTCGGCCTATAAGCCCAACGAGCTCCTGTTCGAAAATACTACAATCAATCGTAAGCGATAAAATACAATTTTTGGATTGCAACAAACTTCTACATAAAACGCAGTATGCTTTAAAAACGCTCCTGCGAACTACTTCTCATCAGTTTCACGGATTTCATCACACACGTTCTTAGTCAAGGAGACTCGGTCGATATAGTGTTTCTTGACCTGCAAAAGGCGTTCGAGAAAGTACAACATAGTAGACTAATAGCTAAACTAGCTGGGTACGGTATAGCAAATCCCACTTTGAGCTGGATTGAGTCTAGTCTAAACTTACGCGAACAATATGTTGTAGTCGACTCTAAGTCCTCCACAAAAAGTAGGGTACATAGCGGCGTAATTCAATGTTCAACACTTGGCCCGCTTCTTTTTAACATATATACATTGATTATTTAGACGAATACGTAGCCTCCGCAATATTCAAGTTTGCCGATGATGCAGCTCTTTGTCGTCGTATCTCTAGACACCACCCAGATAGCACTCGACTTGTGCGACATCGAAACATGGTCCCATAAATGGCTTATGAAATTCAACGTTAAAAATGCAATGTACTTCACCTGGTCTTTCACAATCCACAACACCAATATAGTCTTAATAATGAGCCTATTCAAATGTCTACAACACTGTATGTCTCGGCGTAACATTTACTAGAGACGAAGTTTTCTGCCCATTGTAACAAAATCGCCAAAAAAGCAATGATCACATTGGCCCAAATACGACGTGCCTATCGATACATAGGAACTAAATCACTGGTCCAACTGCATAAATCGATTATCCGCCCCAACTAGAATACGCTACATGCTGTTGGAGTCGTAACCTGCAAAAAGACAGTGCTAATCGAGAAAATCCCAGCACCTGCGACTAGGCTTGCCTCAAACATCACAGACTAGCTACAAGGAGCGGCTAGCCTCATTCGGACTGCAAACCTTAGAACGACGACAAAGAAATGATCTTATATTGTTATATAAATTAACTCATGGACTGCGTGACATTGATTTTACTACCCTCTTCGATATTGTGCTGTGTGACGGTCTACGCCGACACCATTTACAACTACGTAGTAAATGTGCACCACGGCCAATTGTCCGACGATATATACACCTTTTGCAACAGAAACATCACAAAATGGAACATGCTACCTTCATCAATAGTGTCGGCACCCTCGTTAAACAGCTTCAAAACCAGTCTACACAACAGTGGAACAATTGGATGCTGTCGACGTTTCGTATTTTCAGGACTGCATTACGGGAGTCAACTTGGATGACTCCGACTATTCTCTCCATGGACAATGCGTATGGCGAATCAAATTCCATGGATCGAAGGCGAGTTTATATATGACCAAAATGACCGTAGCATCATTTCAGTATTGCAGGTGTATAATCGCTATCATGGATCTTTATGCGGGCTTAGGGACCTGAATTTGGAACCACAATGTCGTCCAATATGGGCAGAGTAGCCACACTCGCTTTATGAATTAGTCGCCTCGAGACGTACATATCGATATTGACAATAAACTAATAATAATCATATTGCTGGATTAGTTGAAAAGATATATTGCGCACTTAAGGACTCACAATGTGCAACTATAAAGATGATATTTTACTGCCGTACAAAATGATAAGTCACATAGGGTAGCTATATAGAGCTTTGCTTTCGGAACAAAACGAGTCCAACCGCTGTAGATTCGGTCTAGTTGTTGAAGAAATATGACTCATTTAGGGCATTCGGAATCGCTAAGGCCAATTTAAATACACATCTTGATCCAACATTGTCCAGCATTGTGTACTGTTCATAGCTATTTAGAAGGTTGTTTCTGAACAAAATGAGGTCAACTACTGTCAAATCGTTTTAATTCTTAAGAAGTTATGACCAATTTTGTGCTTTCGGAAAACCAAGAGCCAGTTAAAAACCATCTTGATACAACCCAGCCTGGCAGGTGAGGTCAATAGCGTCTCATATCATATATAGCAGTATTTTCGGAACCAAATGAGTACAACCCCGGCCATTCGCTTCAGTGGTTGAGATATGACCAAATTGGTGTTTTCGGGGTATATATAATACTTAGCATCCATTTGAAAACCTATTTCGACCAAACCATGGAATGGTGATCTCTGCAACAATGCGTTCCACAGAGCTTTATAGAGTAAAAGCTAAATCACTGCAGTGATCATGGAGATATGAGTCATATCGTGTTTTGATGGGACCTCTACGGACTCTGACTGAACCCTTTCGGGTCAATTTTTGAACAGGACGGAGTTGGAATTGGTTTTTGAGTCCAATAAAGGGCAGAAATAGAGATTTCAAGCTATCGAATGAGATATCGCACGACCTGATCTGCCAATCACAAATTGAGTTATGTGTATCACATGAAAAAACCCACAAACAGACGCCACCAAATATCATATTCCTAGCCATGACAATTGTTAGTTGACTATAAGAATTCAAAAACCCAAAAACCTATGAAGATCAAATCCTAGAATATAAGTTACAACTGCGCTATAAAATGAGTCCAACGTCGCCAACATATAGCTAGATTAAAAAATGTATATATGCATATCAGGGAGTAACCGGAATTCCGGGTCCGTTTCCGGCGAAAATCGTGTTCCGGTTCCGGCAAAGGGCAAAAACCATACCGGAACCGGAATTCCGGTTTAAAAATTTTGTTTGAAATTTTCCACGTTTTTTCTTTATCCTGTAATCCAAACATATGTAATATATATTATACAATGATCAAGCTCCAATACAACCAAGCAAAAGAAAAGATTAACTAACCAATTTGCCGTGTAAAACGTAAGTAGGGCACATAATTTGAGCAGGAATTTTTCATTATAACCTACAGGAGTTTGTTAAATCAAAGCCAGGTCGATGCGTGCAGCAGCCATTTTACACATCCAGAAGTCTGTGGGATACGTTTGAATTAAACCGGTCCAAATTGGTAACAGAGTATGGCTTACGCAGAAGTACTTAGGGTATGCTTGTTTAACATAAATTGCGTCAAGCACCCGCCAGCGCGCTTGTAAACTTGGTAAATCAGTCTAAATTGAAGTAAACTAACGTTATCTGCAACGCAGCTAGAAATTGCTTTCTTGGCAATGAACTGTATTTATTGAAACTGTGCGAGCAGCATCACAGTGTGTCTTATTTATAGCATTCTGATTAGAAAGTTATCATCATTATGATCTAACTGACGGGCACTGTTTGTCCAACGCTAGCCTAAACAGTGTCTCTGACCACTGATCAGAAAATTACCTTCTATCTATTATTTTCTCTTAGAATCATATAAACCAATAATTTTAAGTTTCCTACAGAAGAACATACAACAAACGTATGTGTAGTAAAGGGACGCGACTGGAGACAGAGCGAAAGTGTGTATTCTACGCTCCAAGCTTTGTAAGCATATTCGATTTGACGCAGTATATGCAATGGTGTATAGTGGAAGGCATTTTTGCTCTGGGTGTCCAAAAATCGACATATTTGATCGATAAATAAACATTATTAGCTTCATCAGTCTCTTTAAAGTCTCAGAAAGGCAATAATACCATCGCAAAACCTTAAGTTTAATGTAAAAGTTATTTTTAATGGATTTTAAATCCACTATACCTTCATTTCTTCCATCATCTGTTTTACTATATATAAATTTCGAAGACCAGGTTCCGGTTCCGGATCCGGTTTAAATTGACGGTTCCGGTTGCTGGTTCCGGTAAATTTTGGTTCCGGTTATTCCCTGATATATATATATATATATATATACATGTATATATCAGGGAATAACCGGAACCGGAACCAGCAACCGGAACCGTCCATTTAAACCGGATCCGGAACTTGGTCTTCGAAATTTATATATAGTAAAACAGATGATGGAAGAAAATGAAGGTATGGTGGATTTAAAATGCATTAAAATTAACTTTTAGACTGAGAACTGAGGAAGCTAATAATGTTTATTTATTGATCAAATATGTCGGTTTTTGGACATTCAGAGCAAAAAATATGTTCCACTATACACAATTACGTATACTGCGTCAAATCGAATGTGCTTACAAAGCTTGGAGCGTAGAATACACACTTTCGCTCTGTCTCCAGTCGCCTCCCTTTACTACACATACGTTTGTTGCATGTTCTTCTGTAGGAAACTTAAAATTATTGGTTTATATGATTCTAAGACAAAATAATAGATAGAAGGTAATTTTCTGATCAGTGGTCAGAGACACTGTTTAGGCTAGCGTTGGACAAACAGTGCCCGTCAGTTAGATCATAATGATGACAACTTTCTAATCAGAATGCTATAAATTATAAATGAGACACAGTGTGATGCTGCTCGCACAGTTTCAATAAATATAGTTCATTGTCAAGAAAGCAGTTTCTAGCTGCGTTGCAGATGTTCGTTTACTTCAATTTAGACTGATTTACCAAGTTTACCAGCGCACTGGCGGGTGCTTGACGCAATTTATGTTAGCCAAGCATACCCTAAGTACTTCTGCGTAAGCCATACTCTGTTACCGAGTTGGACCGGTTTAATTCAAACGTATTCCACAGACTTCTGGATGTGTAAAATAGCTGCTACAAGCATCGACCTGGCAATAGCTGCTCCAAGCATCGACCTGGCTTTGATTTAACAAACTCCTGCAGGTTATTATGAAAAATTCCTGCTCAAATTATGTGCCCTACTTACGTTTCACACGGCAAATGGGTTAGTCAATCTTTTCATTTGCTTGGTTGTATTGGAGCTTGATCATTGTATAAGATATATTACATATGTTTGGATTACAGGATGAAGCAAAAACATAGAAAATTTCAAACAAAATTTTTAAACCAAAATTCCGGTTCCGGTATGGTTTTTGCCTTATGCCGGAACCGGAACACTATTTTCGCCGGAACCGGAATTCCGGTTACTCCCTGGTATATATATATATATATATATATATATATATATATATATACATATATATATATATATATATCAGGGAATAACCGGAACCGAAATTTACCGGAACCGGAACCAGCAACCGGAACCGTTCATTTAAACCGGATCCGGAACCTGGTCTTAGAAATTTATATATAGTAAAACAGATGATGGAAGAAATTAAGGTATAGTGGATTTAAAATGCATTAAAAATAACTTTTACATTAAACTTAATGTATTGCGATGGTATTATTGCCTTTCTGAAACTTTAAAGAGACTGAGGAAGCTAATAATGTTTATTTATCGATGAAATATGTCGGTTTTTGGACATTCAGAGCAAAAAATGTCTTCCACTATACACCATTGCGTATACTGCGTCAAATCGAATGTGCTTACAAAGCTTAGAGCGTAGAATACACACTTTCGCTCTGTCTCCAGTCGCCTACCCTTACTACACATACGTTTGTTGCATGTTCTTCTGTAGGAAACTTAAAATTATTGGTTTATATGATTTTAAGAGAAAATAATAGATAGAATTTAATTTTCTGATCAGTGGTCAGAGACACTGTTTAGTAGAGTTGCAGCCGGGTCCGGGTCCGGGTATTTTTCGAAGAAAAATCCGGGTCCGGGTCCGGGTATTTACCTCCAACAAATTCCGGGTCCGGGTATTCTTCCAAAGAAAATTCCAGGTCCGGGAATTGTAAAAATACCCGGACCAAAGTTCAACAGTGTTGCTGTTGCCATATATACGCATTGAGCAAGGGCGTTGGATCATGTAAAGCGTTGAAATGAAACAGCATTCGTTTCTTGATATTGCGTTTATACCTGATCGCGTTCGTTAGCGTGTAGCAATAATTGCGTTCTTTTGTGCAAAAAGCTAACGTCAAAAATAAGGTGGTTAGGGCTGGCAATCGACTCCGAATGTTTTGTACCTAAGTACTATATATACGACGTATAGCACGAGAGTAACAACGCATGGTTTAGAAACCGAGACTGAAAAACCTTGTGGCAGTTCGTACGTTGTTAACGCCTTGCAAAGATATGTAAACAAGCGAGTATATTTCTATTTTAGAAGCGAGCCTAGGAATTTCAGTACTCTCGCCTCTAGTAGGTGCGCATCTTCTCCATTGTTTCGACATTATGGCCCTGGCTATTTTACCCCCTTACAATTTTTATTCTCTCGTCAACTTCTGGGTATTCCGGGTATTTTTGTTTCAAAATTCCGGGTCCGGGTATTTGCCTCCACGGGTATTTCTTTCCAAAAATTCCGGGTCCGGGTATTTCTTTCCAAAAATTCCGGGTGGTCCGGGTATTTCTTTCCAAAAATTCCGGGTCCGGGTATTTCTTTCCAAAAATTCCGGGTCCGGGTATTAATTTTTAACTTTTGCAACTCTACTGTTTAGGCTAGCGTAGGACAAACAGTGCCCGTCAGTTAGACCATAATGATGATAACTTTCTGATCAGATTGCCATAACTGAGACAACTGTGATGCTGCTCGCACAGTTTCAATAAATACAGTTCATTGCCAAGAAAGCAGTTTCTAGCTGCGTTGCAGATAACGTTAGTTTACTTCAATTTAGACTGATTTACCAAGTTTACAAGCGCACTGGTTGGTGTTTGACGCAATTTATGTTAGCCAAGCATACCCTAAGTACTTCTGCGTAAGCCATACTCTGTTACCGAGTTGGACCGGTTTAAGTCAAACGTATCCCACAGACTTCTGGATGTGTAAAATAGCTGCTACAAGCATCGGCCTGGCTTTGATTTAACTGCTGCAGGTTATTATGAAAGATTCCTGCTCAAATTATGTGCCCTACTTACGTTTCACACGGCAAATTGGTTAGTTAATCTTTTCTTTTGCTTGGTTGTATTGGAGCTTGATCATTGTATAATATATATTACATATGTTTGGATTACAGGATGAAGCAAAAACGTGGAAAATTTCAAACAAAATTTTTTAAACCGGAATTCCGGTTCCGGTATGTTTTTTGCCCTTTGCCGGAACCGCAACCGGAACACGATTTTCGCCGGAACCGGAATTCCGGTTACTCCCTGATATATATATCCTTTTTCGTGTAATTGTTTACACTTGTAAAATGCATTTAGACTGAAGCAACATTATGCATGTATGTGTTGTTTCAACGGAAGCATAAATCACATGACAATAATGCTAGACACAACTAACTCACCGCGGTCACCCAAAAATTCGGTATCTTTCTAATGAGCTCATTCCGCTTATCAAATAGCGGCCGCCTGAGCTTGTTGTACTTTTGTTCAACTTTCAGGATTTCTTCTGATGCTTTTTCGTTCAGCTGATCGATATCGTTCTGACACGCATCGATTTCTTCTAGAGCCTTTTGTGTGTCCGAGTCGAACTCGTTTTTTCCCATATCATCACCCTGGCCTTCCTCAGATCCGACGCAAGGTTCTACTGTGCCGTTCGCCATTTTGGGCTGCTTCAAAGGTGGACCTTCATGTTCAGTAGCGTCTCCTCCGCCGGCGGAACCAGCCTTAAGGTCAGCTGCAGCAATTGGCTTCGAGTTGGATTCGTCGACTGAATCGGACATAATGTCGCTATTAATTTTTGTATTACTGTGCAATAAATATATATAGTATGTGTGTTCACGAAAAATTATAACAATCCTAAATGCCCAAAAACTATCAAAGTATTCAAACAAGCTATTTAAGGCTCTAAAACGTGGACATAGCTTAAAAGCTAGTCTTTCAGGATTTTTAGCTATGTTGAAACATATATCAAAAATAACTCATTCATTTCAGAAGATATCACCTTCAAATTTAATTTAAGCATATGTATAGAATGAAAAACGGAAAAATCTATTAACGTATTTCTAATTTCACTGTGATAAAAAATAACACCACAGAGTGGTGTAAAAATTGCCAACTTGATGAAAAAAGTCACAAAAGGCTCTAGACTATTGTTTCAAAATATATACACATATATCAGGGAATAACCGAACCGGAACCAGCAACCGGAACCGTCCATTTAAACCGGATCCGGAACCGGAACTTGGTCTTCGAAATTTATATATAGTAAAACAGATAACGGAAATAAAGGTACAGTGGATTTAAAATGCATTAAAAATAACTTTTAGATTAAACTTAATGTTTTGCGATGGTATTATTGCCTTTCTGAAACTTTAAAGAGACTGAGGTAGCTAATAATATTTATTTATCAATAAAATATGTCGATTTTTGGACACCCAGAGCAAAAAATGCCTCCCACTATACACCATTGCGTATACTGCGTCAAATCGAATATGCTTACGTGGCTTGGAGCGTAGAATACACACTTTCGCTCTGTCTCCAGTCGCCTTCCTTTACTACACATGCATTTGTTACATGTTTTTCTGTAGGAAACTTGAAATTATTGGTTTATATGATTCTAAGAGAAAATAATATATAGAAAGTAATTTTCTGATCAGGGGTCAGGGACACTGTTTAGGCTAGCATACGACAAATAGTGCCCGTCAGTTAGATGATGATGATAACTTTCTAATTAGAATGGTATAAATGAGACACGCTGTGATGCTGCTCGCACAGTTTCAATAAATACAGTTCTTTGCCAAGAAAGCAGTTTCTAACTGCGTTGCAGATAACGTTTGTCTACTTCAATTTAGACTGATTTACCAAGTTTACAAGCGCATTGGCGGGTTCTTGACGCAATTTATGTTATCCAAACATACCCTAAGTAATTCTGCGCAAGCCATACTTTGTTACCGAGTTGGACCGGTTTAATCGAAACGTACCCCACAGACTTCTGGATGTGTAAAATAGCTGCTACAAGCATCGACCTAGCTATAATTTGTTAACAAACTCCTGCAGGTTATTATGAAAAATTCTTACTGAAATTATGTGCCCTACTTGCGTTTCAAACGGCAAATTGCTTAGTTAATCTTTTCTTTTGCTTGATTGTATTGAAGCTTGATCATTGTATAATATATATTACATATGTTTGGATCACAGATGAAGCAAAAACGTGGAAAATTTCAAACAAAAATTTTTAAACCGGAATTCCGGTTCCGGTATGGTTTTTGCCCTTTGCCGGAACCGCCACCGGAACACGATTTTCGCCAGAACCGGAATTCCGGTTACTCCCTGACATATATATAAGCTTTATTTAAAAAAAATCTTAAAACACAGTCCGTAATACAGGCTGCCGTTTTTGAATAATTTTTTAAAAGCACCTAAGACAAAAACCGTTCAAAATCATTGAAGGGCACAGAAAAAACCAGTCAATTTTTATATTTTTAATTTTTAACTATTTAATGCATGATGCAGCTAACCAACCAATAAAGCTATCGAAATAAAAATTTTAAATGACCATCAATATGTTGCCTAAAACGTGGAAACCACTAGTAACTCGCAAGATAGGGTGAAACGGAGCGAGCGTGGTTTCATTTCTAAGCTAATTTATATAATTACCTGTAACACCTGTGTTTGATGTATATATGCCACCCTAAAACCTCTGGACCCCTGAACCCATTTAAAATCCTATAACCTAGTCGAACCTAAACCCAACAAAGCCAACTGACAACGCATCAAGGATCTGTGCTGAATAGCAGATAGACTATTTTAGTCCCTTTAACGCGAATGGTGTTAAACCATGCGGTGAATAGTTATATTTCGTGTTAAACTTGCTTATCACTTGAAAAACAATGTCAGGAATAAGACACTCATGATAATTCTGAATGTGAAGCCTTATCTAGCTGCATCCATGGAAGAGTTCAATCATACGTATTCGATGAAAACATTTGAATTTGCAAAAGTGCTTGCAAGTACGTATATATATTACTTTGACAAGTATTATTTGTAACAAAACTTCCATTGTTGTTGCGTAAAGAACTTACATAAGACTTTGAGAAACACCGAACGGTTATGTAGTTAAACAGCTTGTTTCCATCACCACGGCTTTTTAGGAAGGAGGTCAACATGTACTGAACTGTTGGATTTAAATAACGACATAGCTAAGTCAATTGATACTAAACTGGCTACTGATGTTGTTTACATAGATTTTAGTAAAGCTTTTGATAAAGTGTCGCACCGAAAACTTCTACAGAAACTGGCTCGTTTTGGAGTTTGTGGTGCGTTATTTAGTTGGTTTAAAAATTTTTTGACTAACAGACTTCAGTGTGTTAAGGTTGGTACACATTTTTCTTATATGTGTCGTGTTCTGTCTGGTGTCCCGCAAGGATCGGTATTAGGACCTTTGTTATTTTTAATCTATATTAACGATATATGTACAGTCGTTCAGTGGTCTAAGATTAAGTTGTTTGCAGATGATGCCAAGTTGTATCGCGAGATAAAAAAAGACACAGATATGTTGTTTCTTCAGGAAGATTTAAATGCTGTAGCACATTGGTCGTCTGTGTGGCAACTTCCAATTGCTATTAAAAAATGTCAAAATATGAGGTTCGGTTCGGTTAACACTGAACATAGATCTTATTTCATAGATGGTATAGAAATCTGTTCGAGAGAAGAAGCTTGTGATCTTGGAGTTATGTTCAACAAAAGATCTAAATCTTTTTCGCACGTGAATGCTGTATGTAAAAAAGCTTATAATATCATCAATCTATTGTTCAGATCTTTTCCGCGGAGCAGTAATGAATCGATCGTTGTGGCATATAGAAGTTTTGTTTTGCCCATTATGGAATGCTGTTCCCCGGTTTGGTCTCCCCATTTACAAGGTGATATTGATAAAATTGAAAAAGTTCTGCGATACTTTACGCGGCGAGTTTTCAGTAGGATGAATGTGCCAAATTTAACATATGTTGAGCGTCTTTCTATGTTAGATTTGAAACCATTAGAACATCGACGATTGATCAACGATTTGACTATGTGCTATAAAATAGTGCATAATGAAGTAGACATAAAATTTAGTGATTTTTTCGCTTTAAATCGTGATGCTAGAACTAGAGGGCACTCGTTAAAATTGTTCGTTTGCAGTAGTAGATCGGATGTGGGTAAATATTGTTTTGCTAGAAGAGTTGTGCGTGTCTGGAATTGGCTGCCTGAAACTGTATGTGGGTTACCTGTAGTCACTGCTTCGACTTGCACAAACTTCAAAAAACGACTGGATAAACTTAACCTGGAACATTGGTTGAAATTTTCTAGGTGACTAGCTTTGTTTGTTTTTCTCGATAGGTGTTGATATATATAGATATGAATGATGGGTGTATATAAGTGGGTGTTTTTGCCCCTTTACATTCCTCTCCCCTCCCGGCATTCGTGAAGGAATACATTATATTGTTGAGTTTAATAACTGTTGCCTGCTCTGTTATATGTTATGTATTTAGTTCTGTAAACATTTATCAGGGCTACTGGATGTTCTCTTGGTCACGGGAGTTGGATCGGGGTGTGTGACCCCCAGCGTCTTGTGGGTTGGAGATCATGCAGTAGTACCATGTGGCTGTGAAATAAATTAAAAAAAAATGGGTAGGGTAAGGCGTTTCTTTTTTTTTTCTTTGTATAATTACCGTTAAGTGCTAGAAATCCATCGGTCTATGTTTCAGAACTAGTTAAATGTCATAGCCTATATCAACTAGATTTGTCAGTATGATCTACTTCGTTTTCTTCTTTTCTATTTCTGTCAAAACGCCTTGTCTTACTTGCCGGGCTGGTTGGTGGGAACTTATTATTATTATTATTATTACCATTCCAAAGAATATTTAACTCTCGATATTTACAAAATGACCTAAGCTTTCGTGAAGGTTTTCCACTAATTTGTTTGTACTCTTGGGAGTTATTCATAACAGTAAGTCGACCACTCTATCGAAAATGTTATCTTTGCCTACACAGGCGGATAAGAAACGGTACTTTAAAGCAAACACTGGGGCTAAAAAGCATTTCTAAAAGACGGTGAACAAATGATTAAGATTAACAAAACACTTAGACATACATCGATGAGATACCACTATGAAACTGCATAACTAACCTAATGTACAATAACAATAAATCTTCTTTTATCGAAACTGACGCCAGTTCAACTCAAATACAAGGTTCAAAAACTTTTATATACAATACGCAAAAAACTGAAAGCAGAGGAACAAACAAATTACATAACTGCGAAATCGCGAATTTAAAATTCACAATAAAGCGGCCTAGTGATGGTCCTTCGCAGCTGTTTATGGGTGGAGCTTGGTTACAAGATTAATTTTCACTTGTACCCAACCTCCAATCATTAGGCCCAGATTGTCTTTGCAACTATACGAACCAATCAATAACGCAGAAACAGTAAATAATACATCGGGATTATTCCAAATTATTTAGAGCATAATAAGAAATAAAATTACTTGCTAAATTATTACACAAATATAATTGAAATGTTTGCACTAAATAATTGGGCTTTGGCTTGGCGTACATCAATAACAGCACTCGAATATCAATTTCCTTTCCGCACAAAACCAGAGTGTAGACGTGGATGTGCGCAGAAACAGTATAGGAAGCTTATGTCAGCTTTGGTACAAATAAAGAAAAGGAGCATTATAATTTATTCAAATAATTTAAAGCGAATTGAAGGATTCTTTGACGTTAACAGCAAGATTGGGTAGGCTCTGGTATGAAAACTATCCAATTTTATTCCCAATTTCCAGGTGTGCCCGGATACCAGGATGAAGTGACCAGTTTCTGCATGTCACAAAATCAGCCATGTATAGCAAAAACTTGAGCCAAGTAGAACCAATTTATTCCAAGCCATATATCGTAGCAGCAAGTACAATATACATGAATTTTGTATGAAAAATAGCTGTGGGCTGTGTGTTGCCCAGTTTCCATGGTGCTATAAAATAACAATATCATCGCAATTTTGACACAAAATCGGTTGTTTGGTTCCCGTATTCGGCTAACGTCCTGTCGCATTCTTTTTTACAATCTGTACTTGATGCATAGTGCCTGCTTGACTATTTTCAAACGTTGCACAAATTGAATAATTTTGGCGCCTGGGTAACAGTTGTCATAAAGATTTTCCTTCTTTTAGTACCGGCTCTCCTAAACTATAATTGCCCCACCCCAGTAACTCCCTACCTACCATACCGCGCTCAAACCACATGGAAAAAATTAGTAATAAGGGGAATTACAACAATCTTTTGGGTAAAATAGTGGAAAATTATGAAGAAAATGGGAGGCGGAGAAAAATCTTTGGTTACATGTCATTTCTCCACCCAGCCCAGTGTTCACTCTTTTCCTCTTCTATCTAAGCCATGCCACTGCGCCTCTCTAAAAGTGTAATTCCACTCAGTATCCATGCAGTGGCGTGATTTTTACCAGACATAAAAATTAGATGCAGAGCCGAGGCTGTTACTTTAGCACATCATTTAAAATTTTAGTATCCTCTAAAACACAGTTAGTGTTTAATAAAATTTCGAATGCCAGCAAAGCAGGCTATGCCATACGAAAGGCAGCGAGTTAGCGCTCACACCATCAAACCTCAGGCTTGAGCAATAACGTGTGAAGTATTTCCCTCGCAGTTATTACAAGCTCCTAATGTTTTGGAATAGTTCGGTTTAACAGACGAGGTAGAAACCGCTTGATCGGCTAAGTATCACCACGAACTACGATATTTGAGACCGGCGCGCAGTGACATCCTGGCCTGTGTTTAACGTACTATACAATCCTTGACAAAACAGTATTTTGAAGTCTGTAGATGTCCTTTGACACGAAACGTCTAGGGACACCAATATATCTTGTATATTATGTTTGATTTTACTCCGAATGTCACTGTTTTGCGACTTGCAATGGCCAAATGCATATACTATATGACACTTGTACAGTGGCAACACGATTTGGATCAACTGATTTAAAAATCCCTAAATATCAAGTGTTAACGTTGACATGTTGAATAAACAACTTCAGGTATGATAGCAATAATAATTCATAATTAACATAGCTGGATAAGAGCCCCCCTATACCTGATTGAAACACCCTAATCCAACTAGGCGAAGCCAGTACCTTGGTCTCCTGAAGTTGCTGCATTTACATATTCCTTAAAATATACCTACCACTTTTGAATTCCCCTCACAACCTCGTTTAGATACCTAACTAATGAGCAAAATTCTCGGTTCCTTTACTACGGAGCATCTGTAAGGCCACTTGCCGATGAACAAACACGGGGTCGGCAGTTTTACCATCAATTTATTGATGCAAGAAATGATTCTCGAAATGATCTGGCACAGAGAGATATAAACCTAGCCCAACCATTAGTGCCTTTCTATCGAAGCGGTGAATTTAATAGTACGGTACGACATTCAACGTTTCATCACACCAGCCTACTAACGGACGAAACAAATAGGTCCCATTAGAACCGACAAGATGACGGCTCGCCCGGCCGGTCCCTACAGCTCTATACGTAAAGCCACTAAATAGCTGCATTTGAGCAAAAATCAGAAAACAGCAGGCGAATAAAAAACGCAGCTGGTAACATACTAAAATACTTTTGGTTGGGCATCCAACCACTCCGTAAAATTTCAGCAACGACTGACTTCGTATTGTCAGGGTATTACGTTTTTGTATTTTATCGGTCTCGAAAATCTTACTTGGGAGCGACTCTTTTTATTTTGCGTTCTTCCTCCGGGCTGATGCAATGTTTTCCAATATTGCTCAACATTTTAAAACGCTGTGTAGCGCAGAGCCTATGCTTTACCAGTTCTTGCGACTACTTTTACTTCGTCTATCCGCCAGGTGAGTAGCGTGGCTGCCCTTGGCCTCCGTATCTGTTGCGTATTGCTTGCTTTTCTCTCTTTTCTTTCTGTTTCTGTTATGAGGCGTTTCCAGTTCTGTTATCGCTTTTCACTCCTTTGTTCTTGTTTGGCTTCCTGCGTTTCTGTTGTCCATTTTTCGATATGTGTTTTGTTTGCGCTTTCGTCTCTGTTCAGCATTTTGTGTCGACTGCGTTTTGCGCTGTTCCCTGTTTTTTCCCAACGCTCTCTGCACTTTGCTGCTTACTGGGTTTCTCTGGTCTCTTCGCTGCTCTGCTACGTTGTTATACTGTACTTGGTCTACTGGGTTTTAGCCTTCAGGTTTACCAAACATATGTATTTATATACTTATTTTAAATATATCTTTTAAAACATATATGTATATATTTTTTGGTACCCTGGCTGCAAAATTTTTGGACTGTTGTTAGTTATCTATTCAACCCGATGTTTCCGCTGAACAACAGCTGTGAACCAAAACTGTGAACTTCTCCCTGTGATGTGTACATTTACCCTGTGATACCCTTGGCAAAACCAAAATGTGATATTATTAGCTGTGCTATTCTTGTGAAACGTGTGCCCAGCGATGTCCCTTTTACTGTGATCTCTTAAAACTATGTTACTCTAGCCTGTGATGTTATAGACAGTGATACATTTTTAATTTTATATAATCGATTTTATACATAAAATATGCCGAAACTTAGAGCATTTTCTCGGTGATATAAATGTGACATTTTACATATGTTAGCTGTGATAGCTTCTTGGTAAACTTCTACCGCCCTGATAAGAGATACCTTGGTTGGACGGAGTGAAAGTGCTGATGCTGACACGTTTTTGTAGGGCACGGGCCAAATTCAAAATTTGTCAATTTCCTAGGATGACCCGAGATCGGCCTATCAATATACATTTGACCCTTGTGAAAATTCAAACATGCAGGCCGCTTTTGCGACTGGCTTCCATAGCCATACAACGTATTTTATTTCATTTAGATTCAAAAATCATTTTAACAGAGCATAATATTCACTCTCCGGCTGTGTGTTTGTCTCTCGTGATGCGTTCCTCGTGTTGCAAAAACATCGGATATTCTCAGTTTTCGTGAGGCTAGAAAGTGTCTGTATATGTTAATGGAATTCCAATATATACATGCAAGATTTGGCAACTCTCTGTTCCTAGCGCATTGTCAATGTTCGAAATTTTTTGGTTTGAGAGCTCACCCCGTTAGAACTTATCTTTTAGTATCACACGAAACGTTTTCGCACAAAACCGATGTATTAGCAAAAATTCACTGACGCATGAAAAAGTATTGATATTGCGCTTACGCTGTTTCTGTAACAATTAGGTGATAGTGGTACCCGATTAAAAAGTCAAATTTCTTCTTTCTTATTTTTTCTTTATTCTTCAGTTGCCTTTTTAAATTTATATTTTAAGAATTGTAGTACTTGAAGTGGTATAGGCGGAGTAACATGAAGCAGGGTTGCCATCCACCTTTCGAGAAAACAGCAATGCTGTAGCGCTACTCCTGCAATCCTTCTGCAGCTCTCCACATATTTTGACAATCGCGCTGGTGTTGCACTACTAACGAAAGGTATAGACAAGACGCGAAGTCCCAGGGGCAACGTTGTGGTTAACGGCTGCGGCGCAGTCAGCGGTTTGCACCACCTGCCAAGAAGGGTGGCCGAAGCCTAGGGAAGCGGGTGTCTGAACCTCAAGGGTGATAACCTTTAACCCCTATGACCACTTATGGCTTATCCAGTTATCTACAAAACATTTCCAATTTTTATCTTTCGTGGATAGGGTTCTTAGCTAATATAACTGTCCAACATTTCCTTGTTCCAATTAATGTTAGGAATAAGGCTAAAATGCCTAAAAGTAACAATTTATAATTTTATATATAATAGTTTAGCTAAATATCAAGTTCATAAAATTATATAGTTGATAGATATAGCGGCGTCATTGGCCAAATTGCCATGTTCCAGATTTCGGAAAATTTTACATTGTGTTTTATTGATATACCTATATTAGGTCTTCAACGCGCATTTGTTTTCGTAGATTCCTTAATAGGTAATTCCCATAATTTTGTATTCCGGAATTTTTTTATAACTTCCAGTGTATTACTGTCGTAGTAGTTCGCTAGATTGGAGTCCCTGTATTGATTTTGCGTGTAATTATGCCTACATACAATTATTCTATAGTGAGATTGTAGAGTTTGGGTCCGTATTGTCGGGGCTGGTGCTTTTTTCATACCTAAAATTTTTCAATTTCTATTTACAACACTGGGGCTGGCCTCCACTCCCACCTTAGCACTCCCTGTCGTCCCTGGCACGGAATATACGTACCATTTACGTACCATTTGGCCCTCCGAATGGTACGAGAGCGTGGCAAATGATCCAGTTTGATGAGTCGATCAACATGTTCACTTCGGAGGGAAGAAACGCCCCGCCTGGGCGCGGGGCAGCATTGGGATTAAAACAAAATAATGATACATTAAGCAGGCAAAACATTCGCGGAATGGAGCCTACACTTGAACGATGACAGTGATGGTGAGTTAACCACGGAAAGGGGAAGGGAATTCCATAGCCGCACTGTACGATGGGTGAAGAAGTACCTCCTGACGTCCAGACGAGGAATATCTCTGGTCTCGAGTTTCAAATTATGTCCTCTAGTTCCGCCGTAGCCGCGTACAAAATATTTGGACTCATCCATGGCAACCATGCCATGTGTCATTTTGTAAATCAGAATTAAGTCACTTCGAATACGACGAGAATGGAGAGTTTGAAGGCCAAGGTATTCGAGACGAGCATCATAGCTCCAATGTCTGATCGAAGGAATTAGTTTCGTGGCTAGTCGCTGAACCTTTTCAATCAAAACAACATCGCGTTCATAGTGTGGACACCACACGTTGACAGCATATTCTACATGGGGACGAATCAAGGAGCGATACAGTTGAAGCCACACAAATATGAGCGTAATAAAGATATACTTTTGAACGGCCGAGCCGCTAGCACTGTGAATTAACCAAAGTTGGAACACTAAGGATCACCACTTCCCTGGTACGCCAGACCACGAACTCGCGCACCCCTGCTACTAGTACGTTATTTATTGATGGCCTAACTTGTATCTTTCGTGTTATAGTAGCGCCTGGGGGTCGGAGCGTCGCGTAAGCACGAGCCTACACGCCGTCGAAGAAAATTAAGCTCCGACAAGTAAATTACACGACTCTGACTAGGCAATTTCACTGATCTCGTACCAGTTTCTTATTTGATCTTAAACATTTTTATCATCTACAACAATCTATTTAGCTGAATGGTATTATGTTAATGCTCTGTGGATAATTCTGCTCGTTTCAAATTACTAACAATCGGGTTTACAGTGTAAACGGCAGTATCTGGAAGGAAACTGTAGCTCGGAGTGGGATCGTTGTAAATTTCACCGGTCAACGTCAGAACGGGTGGGTCACAAGAATATCATAATCTATCTGGTAACTTTAAAACTAAGCTTAAGAATATTACAATGGTTCATGTTTGTGTTTCTATAAATAAAACTCAGTGAGTTGGGACGAATAGAAACGTAGTTCGTATACGGGAAATCTCCTGTGTGAGAGTGTCTTATAAGGGAACTAACACCCTCTGCACACCGTCCGCATGCTCCGCAAAACGGCTAGGCACCAACTGGCGTCATTACACTTGCCGGAGCGTCATCTGCGGTCGACTGGTAGTGTTCTGCAGAGAGACAAGTGTCGAGCATCGATAAACGTGATTGACCAATCGGAACGGGTTGTCTTCCTGTTCCTGTACACATATTTTCATCAAGCAGTGAAAAATATAGCGGGTCGCCTTGGTGTCATCGCCCAATCGTTTGTTTAGTACTCATGGTTTAAATACATTTGATCTTATGATGACTAATTCCGTGCTTAACGTGTTTGATGTGGGTGCTGACAAACCTCTTTCAGATTCTGAACATTTATCTTACAATTTTGCAGTTTCAGGAAGTTTTTCGGAACGGAAAAAGACTCTTTATAAGGCTTTCAACTTTGCAAAACAAACTTTTCAGCTTTTGAGCAGTTTATTTTCTCTATTGACTGGGAAAGACTCTTGAATCGAGTCATTTCAGTCACTGCTAATTGCTGAATAACGTAGGTGGCATTGATTCTGTCCAAAAATCACGCGACTTTGTATGAAAGATTTTTTACAGGATGTATAGTATTCGATAGTCGGCATAAATAATAATCGGATATCAGACGTCATAATTATTCGCTATATAAGTATACGAGAAAAGAATAAGAATTATGTTCCGTGAGGGTAATATTGTTTGGGCGAAAATAAAAGGTTCGCCATATTGGCCTGGACTGATTGTTGAACCGCCGAATAAATCGCGTCGACATGCAGCAGGCTACTTTGTGTCCTTTTTCCCGAAACATAATGTCAGCTACGTTCCGCAAACGCAAATCCAGTCCTTCGAATGTAACAACTGCAGGAGCTATGCTTCTAAGCGTTCACTACGCGACGCAATTAATTCTACGGCAGAGTATATTACCTTCTACAATGACAGATACAGCCATCTGAGGCCTTTGGTCGACGACTTGTTAGCATCGGTGGGTGTGAATGATTACTTCAACAGTGGTGATCATCAGTGTACTAGTTCCGATGTAACAGCACATGATGCTGAACAATGCCTACGAAATCCAACAACTATGCGGGGGCAACCGCCCTTCTCTGTGCAACGGCAAAACGAAGAAAGTGGTGAAGAAAGTTCTACAGACTACAGCACTGATGACGACTACATTCCCAGCGACGAAGAGATTAGTGCAGCTCACGGAAATAAGTCAGTAGTTGAACCAAGATCTGCAAAGCCTAGGAAGCGTATCCAGCGCGAAACTAGCATGTTTGATGTCGACAGCATCCCTGGTATTGTGACACTTGTAATGGAGAATATAATTACTCGGGTCGAACAAGATGAAAAGAAGCCTGTTACACGTAAAAGGAGACGCCATACGACAAAAGCGGAAGAGTGCAAGTTGCTTGCAAATCGCGGTTTGGCTCACGTAAACCGCATGGAAAAGCTGATTCCGGCGAAGCGGTTTGTAAACTTCAAATGTAAATGCAAATACCTCCAATGCTCCACGGTAAAAGAAGATGTACGACGTCGAATATTTGACAACTTTTGGGCTGCGTCGTCTACTGACAAACGGGCGTTTATTTTGCGGCATGTAACAAGGGTTGACATTAAACGGCAGCGAACTGGAAGTGACAATCCCAAGGCACGTTCTCATAGCTTTGAGCATTTCCTACCGTTACCGGACTGTAGTAAGCAGCGATTTTGCCGAGCTGTTTTTTGCAACACCTTGGCTATTGGCGAAACCCGAATACGAACCCTTTTCAACAACCCGGATGCTCAGCAAGGGCTGACGCCCCCGGATAACCGCGGCCGACACCCATGCCCGTTCAAGGTTAGCGATGATCGACTACAGCCACTTCGTAGTTTTCTCGATCGGTTGCCTGTAACGAAGGTTGATGTTGATAGCGAATCCCACCGTCGTCGAGCAGTCAGTCAGCGGAAGTATTTGCAGCCCGGTTTATCCATTGCAGCTTTGTATCGCGAATATTCATCGATTGTTGAAAACCCTGTCTCGCAAGACAAGTTCTACAGGATTTTCAATACGGAGTATAACTACAGCTTTGAACGTCCGCGTAATGACGTTTGTGACTTTTGCTTTGCTTACGAACTTGCTACACCACAACAAAAGCTGGCGCAAAAGGATGATTTTGAAAGCCACCAACGCCGCGCGAAACAAGCTTACAGTTGCAAACGTGAGGATGTAGCAGTCTGTTGGTCAGACAGTACAGTAGCCGTTGCTAGTTTTGATTTGGAGAAAATCCTAATTACCCCTTGCACGCCAGCTTCAAACATGCACTACCGCCGAAAACTTTCTACATTCAACTTCACAGTATGGGATATGCGTAACAATCGCGTAACTTGTTACGTGTGGAATGAGACGTGTGGGTCCAAGGGGTCCGGCGAGACGGCAACGTGCTTATATCTATGGCTCTGTTCCCTAGCTCCTGAAGTCCGTCGGGTGGTTTTGTTCAGCGATACAGCGGGCAGGCAAAACCGCAACCAGACGCTCACAGCAATGTTTCTTCATTTCCTCCGCACTTCGAATTCAAATATACAGCGAATTGAACAAAAGGTAAGCTAGATTATTACTAACCAGTTACAGTCGCGATCAGAATTAAGTGCGCAAATAACGAAACGAAATCGAACGAAAGAAAAATCGCAATCGAACGATATTCGTTTAATCGCAATCGAACGATGTATACGCTTAAAGTTATTGTTGTTTCTCATGCACATTGTTACGGCTTTCGGGTAACGATACAAATATCAATATCCTGCATGATGTTTCATTTCTGTTCTTAATCTATTTAAATGCGCACCGCCAAATATTTTTTGGTGCCGGCTATTTAACGGTTGAGGACTCAAGCGATTTGGGTGATGAAAGCATATAGCAAGGCGCAATGGGGAATACTTTTGTCGAAAAAAATCTATATTCGCGGAGATCTGTGGATTTATGTTAAAATAAGGTGTGTTGTCGCCATATTTCGTGTCAAAGTGATTGCTACAGGCTAGCTACGTCCTTCGGTGGCATTCCGGGTCCTGACAATGGTCCGGGTACACCCCTAAGGCAGGTTTTGGCCTTTTGGAGGCTGAAATAATTGGTCATTTTTTTGGTCTAGGCGGATAAGATGATGGGTGGTGTAATGGGCAATCATCACGGCCAGCCTCCACACAATGCTTCGGCATAACAACCCGGATAGTCACCTAGTGCCAATTGCATCTTGCATCTTTAATTGGTCATTTTGGCAGTTTTTGGCAATTTAATGCCAAAGTATGTTTCTAAACACCTAAGATCCAGCTGCTGAGCAACCTTGCGACTGTGTCACCTGACTAATCTTACTGCTCCCTTATTTTTAGTTCATGGAAAGTGGACATAGCCATATGGAATGTGATTCTGCCCACTCAGCAATTGAACGAACCGCCAAGAATCGCCTGATTTTTGTTCCCAGCGACTGGATCCGTATTATGAGAGAAAAACAGTACACCGTTGTCGAACCGAAGATTAATGACTGGCTCGATTTCCCTGGCTACGCTAAAAACTGCTTCACAACCGCACCGTCACCGATTCTGGTGAGACTGTTACTTGGTTGAAATTCAAACACATTTTATACACCAAGACCGATCTCGACGCATTCCATATTAAATACGAAATTGGAGAGATCAATTTCAAGCGAATTCCAATAACCCTGAAGATTGGCACTCGGAAACACACTAAAAAAGCTTGGACGCCGCCCGCTTCTTTGTACTCAGTTGACCAGCTGCCAATCGCAAAACTGAAGCACGCTGATCTCAAAGCCATGGCTGAAAAATATGTCCCGGAAGAAGATCGCCGCTTTTATTACGACTTGATAACCGTGGAAGATGATAGTGACAACGATAGTGCCTGACTATATGGACTTTACGTAAGTTAGGAATAGTCTGCTGTTTGTAGTAGCTTAGTTATACGTATGCGTTAAAAAACCTAAACGCCACATTTTAGCAATATTTTCGTAACTCAAAATGTACTGCTTGCGAGAACACAACTGGTTTCCACCCTGTTTTCACCTGCCAGTCATCGCTGTTACTTTTGTACGTTTACAAGTTTGGGATTATATTCTTTAAAAGTACAATTAGTTTTTTCATCATAACTCCGAAACTTGTTTTTGGCAGCTAGGTGATTTTAACTCCAAGGCGACGAAATGATAAGTTTAAACTTTTTCTTTATGTTATATATTTCGGATTTGAGCTTTTTGTACCAAAGAAACAGATTGTAACAACCGTGCAATGTGTCAAAGTGGCACTCCGCATTGGCAAACAGCCCACGTAGTGCCAGTATTCAAAAAAGGAGATTCGTGGAATCCCCTCAATTACCGCCCAACATCACTGATATCCAATAGCTACAAAATCATGGAATATGCCGTAAATGACCATATCATATCCTTTCTTGCTCAGCATAACATTATAACCCCTAATCAACATGCTTTTGTTTCAAACGAGTCAACCTGTACTCAATTGCTTCAGTGCATCAAAGATTGGTGCACTACAGTAGACGAAGGACACTACGCCGATGTTTGTTTACCTTGATTTTGCAAAAGCATTCGATACGGTTCCGCACAAAAATTTACTTGTAAAGCTATCTAAATATGGCATAACAGGTCAACTACTAGAATGGATTCGAGCTTACCTAGCTGACCGCAAATTCTACGTAAAGGTTAATCAAGGTTTTTCCGAGGAACGTAAAGTAATTCAGACGTTCCTCAGGGGAGTGTTCTTGGTCCTACTTTGTTTGTTCTGTATATCAATGACCGTGTTGTAAAGTTAAATAATGTACATTGCAAATTGCATTCTGATGACGTAAAACTTTATGTTAAGCTGAAACGAATACAACCTCATATCGCCACCGATAATCTTAGGCGAGCAATTAGTTATGTTGATTCATGGGCCAACGAATGGCAACTTAGCCTATCATATGGTAAATGTACAGTACTGCACATAGGATCTAAAATCCACAGTTAGAATATCAAATAGTAAATCACAGTCTAACTGTAAGCACTTATCTCAAAGACCTAGGGGTCTCAGTGTCTAATCTGCTCAAGCTAGACATTCACTGCACCGTTATATGTCAGAAGGCCTATCGTATAAAAAAAAAAAAGAAACACACAAAAACCCAAAAACACCACCAACACAAAAAACCCAACCCACAACCCCCACCATACAAACCCAAAACACAAAAAACCAAACAAAAAAAAAAAACCCAAACACCAAAAACCACAGGGAGTAACCGGAATTCCGGTTCCGGCGAAAATCGTGTTCCGGTTGCGGTTCCGGCAAAGGGCAAAAACCATACCGGAATTCCGCTTTAAAAATTTTGTTTGAAATTTTCCACGTTTTTGCTTTATCCTGTAATCCAAACATATGTAATATATATATATTTTACAATGATCAAGCTCCAATACAACCACGCAAAAGAAAAGATTAACCAATTTGCCGTGTGAAACGTAAGTAGGGCACATAATTTGAGCAGGAATCTTTCATAATAACCTGCAGGAGTTTGTTAAATCAAAGCCAGATCGATGCTTGTAGCAGCTATTTTACACATCCAGAAGTCTGTGGGATATGTTTGAATTAAACCGGTCCAACTCGGTAACAGAGTATGGCTTACGCAGAAGTACTTAGGGTATGCTTGGCTAACAAATTGCGTCAAGCACCCGCCAGTGCGCTTGTAAACTTGGTAAATCAGTCTAAATTGAAGTAAACTAACGTTATCTGCAACGCAGCTAGAAACTGCTTTCTTGGACTGTATTTATTGAAACTGTGCGAGCAGCATCACAGTGTATCTCATTTATAGCATTCTGATTAAACAGTTATCACATTATGATCTAACTGACGGGCACTGTTTGTCCAACGCTAGCCTAGACAGTGTCTCTGACCACTGATCAGAAAATTACATTCTATCTATTATTTTTTCTTAGAATCATATAAACCAATAATTTTATGTTTCCTACAGAAGAACATGCAACAAACGTATATGTAGTAAAGGGAGGCGACTGGAGACAGAGCGAAAGTGTGTATTCTACGCTCCAAGCTTTGTAAGCACATTCGATTTGACGCAGTATACGCAATGGTGTATAGTGGAAGACATTTTTTGCTCTGAATGTCCAAAACCGACATATTTGATCGATAAATAAACATTATTAGCTTCCACAGTCTCTTTAAAGTTTCAGAAAGGCAATAATATCACCGCAATACATTAAGTTTAATGTAAAAGTTATTTTAATGCATTTTAAATCCACAATACCTTCATTTCTTCCATCATCTGTTTTACTATATATAAATTTCGAAGACCAGGTTCCGGATCCGGTTTAACTGGACGGTTCCGGTTGCTGGTTCCGGTTATTCCCTGGAAATCAGCTAGCTTTCGTAATAAATGTTTATACGACTTTACAAATCGCTAATTAGGCCTCAGCGAAAGTACGCGTATGGTGTCTGATCGTTATTATGATAGCGATATTAAGTTGCTACTGGACGTTCAAAGACATGCTACTAAATTGGTTCCCTATGTCGTCTAAAACTTATGACAAATACTTGCTTGTGCCTTGCTGCTAAATCACATTCTGCGAGATATGGCTGCTATGATATGGTACATTTGTGTAAATTGATAATCATTTTTGTAAAATGATCAATATTTTATTTTGTCTTGCGCTTAGCGAACGTTTGAGGGTCGTGGATTCAAGTTACGTGCGAAACATATGCCGCGAAAGACTTCAACACGACATTTTTTCACCTATCGGGTAGTCAACATTTGGAACAAATAGCAGTTAGTGGTTTCAGCTTCATTCGCAGCTATTTTCAAATGAAGGCTACCATATCTGCTCAACTATCATATTATATCTACAGTATAACGGCTTCGGGTACCGTCAATGTCCAATCATCTTGTGAAGCAAGCAGCAATCGGCTGCTTGACTTCTATATCGATTACGAAGTTTGCGTTTGATGCAATACCTATGCGTAACGTGCGGAATCGGCGCTCCATAGGCGAGCTATGTGTTAATGTAATCTACCATCGCAAAACTTTTCGAATTTCAGTTTTCCAATCTTGAGATTTCGTAACTATCCACATTTTCGAGGCTGTACAGCTGTAATGGTGGCTGCTACCAAATTGAGTATAAGCAATTAATTTTTGTGTCTTTCAGGTGTAGATTGTCTTACGGTTAATTTTGTTAGACATGTGGGTCAGCTAAGACTGGCTTCACGTTGCTCATGTCTACGTACGTATAACACTACAGTTGAATCGGAAAAATATATATGTAAGCATTAGTGCACCTGATTTTGCCCACCGAACATGTGATACCCCATTTCGTGGCTTATAACTAGCTGCTAAAATTTTTTGCATATCTGAGTGAGCAAAATGTCAGTCATTGGTTAAATCCGATTTGTTAAACTATTGCAAAGTAATTTTTCTACACTTCATATGGATTTACATGTGTTGAAGTTTAATTTGTTTAACAAAGCCCCAGCCTCAACTGAAATGCAAACAACTATTTTAAGATATATTGTATCCGTTATCTTCCACGTGATGTAGTACTGCCATAACTAGAGTTTTCGAATTTTCTTTAGTAATTTGAAATTCGCAACTTGGCGCTGCTGCAATGCTAGCTGTTGCCAATTGAGTGTAAGCAATTAAATGTTTATCTTTTTGTATGGATTGACGTAGGGTTAATTTTTGTAAAATTTGGGTATTTGCATAAACATGCATGTCCCACGTCCTTCATGACTATGTATAGCACGGCAATTGAATCGGTATATATACGTATTCGCACCAGAACACCTGATTGTTGTCCATTGATGATGTTTTACCATCTTTCGGGGCTTATAACTTGCTGCTGAAAGTTTTTTAATTTCTGAAGTGGACAAATAACGATCAAGGGTTAAAGCTCGAACTATTGCATTCGATTTTTTTTGTATTTAGTTTGGATTTGATTTATTTTGATAAAGCCTCATTTTAACGTAAAATTGTATATAATCCTTGCTGAAGATTTTTTAAATCTCGCCCTCAATTTCCGAGGGAGGCACCATCTATTTTGGGTAAGTCTGTCCGCCCAAGCATTTGAGTTTGGCTGCACAAGCAGTGTCCTCACATGTTCTTTTGCCATGTCACATGTCACCACTTATCCCGACCTATAAATAAAGTTGAAAAACCCAAATATTCTGCGGGAGAAACGTTTTGTTGCGTTTATAGTTCTCCACGGAAAAGTATATATATGTGTGAACACCAGTTCCATGATTTTGTCCACCGATGATGTTTTACCATCTTTCGGGGCTTATAACTTGCTGCTGAAAGTTTTTAAGTTCTGAGGTGGATAAATAACGATCAAGGGTTAAAGCTCGAACTATTGCATTGTATTTTTATATTTAGTATGGGCTTGATTTATTTTGATAAAGCCTCATTTCGACTTAAAATTGTATATAATCCTTACTGTAGATTTTTTAAATTTCGCTCTCAATTTCCGGGGGAGGGACGGTCTATTTTGGGTAATTCTGTTCGACCCAACATTTGAGTTTGGCGACACAAGTAGTGTCCTCACATGTTCTATTGCCATGTCACCATTTGCCTTAACCTAGGCAGCAATAAAGTTGCAAAAACCTGAGTATTCTGCTGGAGAAACGTTTGTAGCGTTCAAATTTTTAAACAACAGTTCCATGATTTTGTCCACCGATGATGTTTTACCATCTTTCGGGGCTTATAACTTGCTGCTGAAAGTTTTTGTACCTGAGGCGGACAAAATATCGGTGAAGGGTCAAATCGCTTACTAAGTCAACGAATTATGTATTCTTAATATGGGCATCATATATTTTGATAAACCTCATCTCAACTTAAAATACTAATATTCATTTATGCTCCATATGTGATGTATTACCACCACCACGAGAGTTTCCGAATCTTTTTGGGTATTTTGAAACAAAAGAATTTTTTGAAGTTATCCATGGCTACGTAGCACTGAAATTAAAGTGTAAAATATAAGTGCCAGCGATCGGAAAAAAGTGAAAAGTTAACATTTTAAGTAAAATGAAAGGTTAACTTTAAAGTTACGTAACATGGATTCACAACTGCTGAGATTACATTCGTTTTATGCAAACGTCATCGAACTTTAAAATAATACTATCCTCTGATGTATTAGGGGCCAATTTGGTGAATTCTGAGCTCGATCCTCCAGAGTTCAGGAGGTATGACTAATTTAGTGTCTTCAAGATTCTAATTCCCCATTTAAAACCCAGTTTTAAAATAACCTGTTGTGCTCGTGTTTTCAACAACCGCATTGCACATAGCTATTTAGACCTTTGCGTTCTTAAAAATATGAGCCCGGCTGCAGTCTAATTGCTTCTGTTCTTGAGGAGGTATTGCTAATTTAGTGTCCCCGGGATCTCAAGGGCCCATTTAAGACACATCTGGACCGAACCCTATTGTGCTCGTGTGCTCAAGTGCCGCAAATGGCAATATAAATCTGAATAACATGATCCCAACCGCAGCCGTATCGCTCCCGTGGTTGGGGATATATCACATATTTGGTGTTTCCGTGGATCACAATCGATCTTTGAAAACCAAACCCATTTTAACCCAACGCTGCAGCTTAGGTGACCTCGGCAGTAATGCGCTCCAATAGCCTTATAGAGCTAAACTTTAGAGACAAATGAGCCCAAATGCTACCAGATCACGCATACGGCTGTCGAGACATGAGTCATAACGTGTTTGTTGTGACCCTATCAGGACTCTTCGGACCCTTGATCGAGGGTAAAGAAGGAATGGAGTTTGTTTTTTGTGTCCAATGACAGATTTCAAGCTTTCGAATGAGCCAACGCTCTTTCAATGTCAATCAGAAATTGAGTTATGCGTTTCAAACTATACGCCATCAAATTTCACACTTCTGACAAGAGAATTCTTCGTTGACACTCAAAATTCAATAAGATATGGTAATACAAAAGTTAGCACGGGTACTTGATTCGCATAATTCAAAGTTCCAAATAGCATGGAGGTCCACAGCGAACATCTGTAGCAACTTTGCAGCGTACGCTCGTACTGAATTTTGTTCAACTTCGTATCTGAGAATAACCGGATCCGGGTCTTCGAAATTTATATATAATAAAGCAAATGAAGGAAAAAATGAATGTATTTGTTACAGATCTAAAATGTGTTAAAAATAAATGTTGACATTAAACTCTATGTATTGCGATGACATTATTGTGTCTCTCGGACTGTGAAGAGACTGAGAAAGAGAATGATGTTTATTTATCTATCAAGCTGTCGTTTTTAGTTTTTTGGTCCGTCTATGCCTTCCACTATGCAGCCGTGCGTAAACTACGTAACGCTGAATGTGTTTGGAACGCACGTAGCGCATTTTTTTATTCGGCGTACGAGTACATTGAATAAACAGCAAAACCGGACTATTTTCGGTCCCAAGATTTAATACTCTGTTCATCCTTTCACTGCTCCGTTAAGTAATAGATATACCCAAATTAGGTTTAAAACAGGCTCAGAAAATTTTCACTTTTTGTGGTATATAATGTAAACGTTGATTCAGAGCTCGAAAGGCGAAGCTCCGACAAAAAATCGTGCAACACCAAAGCTGTAGCTCTTAACTCTTCAATACGATAACTCTGGCAGCAGTTATAGCCTAAATTGTTGAAAGGCTCCAAATGGTCAAATTCACATGTTAACGGAATATTTTATTTTTAGTAATCCAAGCAGAATAGTCAACTTTAACGTGTTCAGTTGCTTAAGTAGCTTATGATTTAACGATGCCACGATACTTTTGTGATTATTGTGATACTCATTTAACTCACGATTCACCGTCGGTTCGAAAAACGCATTGTGGTGGCCGAAAACACAAAGAAAACGTACGATTATACTATCAACGATGGATGGAAGAACAAGCACAAAAATTAGTCGACGCTACTGCGAAAGCATTTTCGGTTTGTATATTTTGTATTATGTGCAAATTGGTTGCTGACGACGCTTTGATTTTGTACAGAAATAAAACTCAAACAAGCTATATATATACAGCTCGTTTGTGTTCTTTAATTTTAGGTTGTCATATGTATTCATAACGTAGTGGAGATTGTTTTGTTGCAGGGGTGAAATCTTTTCAATTCCGTGTGTGTGATCGGCCATAACTCCAGAACGCCTTAACCGATTTTCATGATCTTGGGCTCATTCGAACCGGCATAGTCGATTTACCGTGTACATCCCCGAGCGTTTTTTCATTTGAGGTCTGGTTCCGGGCTCAGGGGTCAAAATGTGGGTTTTTGGTCCCATTTTATCCCATTTTAGTACCCTTCACGAAAGCAAGGTTATTTTTATCTTAACTATCGAATTTTTTTCTTTGGATGGTTTTTTCATAGTAAAATGATAAATGCCGACGCCTCTTTTTTGTTTTTCGATTAAGGCTCCGGTTCTGGATTTACGGTTTTGAGTACGTGGGTATGGCGCCCCAATGGTTCCTCGACCCAAAATTTGAAAATTTGTTCTGACGTCTTGGGCGGCTGATAAATGTCACCTGGGGGTTTTCGGGCATGGGAAACTCATTGCCGGTGCCGGTTTTGCTCTGCGACTTATGGTTCCATGGGTACGGGGACAAAATAAGGGTTTTCGTACCCTTCACGGAAGCAAGGTTATTTTATCTTAACATTCGAATTTCTTTCTCTGGTTGGTTTTGTTTCATAGTAAAATGAGAAATGCCGAATCCTCTGTTTTGTTTTTCGATTAACGCTCCGGTTCATGGGGTTTGGGGTATAGCACACCCGTGGTTTTTCGTCCCAAAATTCGAAAATTTGTTCTGACTTCCTGGGCGGCTGAAAAGTTTTACTTTGCGGTTTTCGGGCATGGCAAACTCATTGCTGGTGTTGATTTTGCTCTGAGATACATGATTCTATGAGTACGAAAGTATGGCGCATCCATGGTTCATCGACCCAAAATTCCTATTCCTACTGTTACGTCCTGGGAGGCTGATAGTTTGCATTTGTGGAATTTGAGGCATGGGCAACTTGTTGCAGGTGTTAGTTTTGTTCTAACTTGTGCAGTATTGTGTGATATTCACATACAGTGTATCGACGTATGCAATCGAGAGCTGATTGGCCGTGCACGCAAAAGGCGTAGGTGTACCTATGCTTCACTACGTTCTTTAATCTCGATAGAGTTACTAGTTTATTGAATTCTGAATGTAGTGAGTGAAACGAACGAAGCGAAGAATTTCTACTGACCGGAGAAGTCGCGAAGTTTGAACATGTCTGTTATTGGGTTTAGGGTGATAGGTATATTTAAATTTTGGCTTGGCCGATTGATTCGAGGGCTCATTTGAAAGTTGGAAATCAGTGTCCTTTTGTTAGGTGCGAAACTCAGCTCCAACATCTTTTCCGAAAAGCGAACTGAAGGTGTTGGAAAAGTTAAGCGAGCGAGTGGAACGATAATTTTCAATTTTGGCTCTGGAGGGGGGTTGAGGAGGTCCTGTTTGTGTGTGTCGCACCTGGATCTCGATAACGGTTAGCGGATTTTGATGCAAGATAGCTCATTCGAACCGCAATGGTCGATTTAGGTGTAGTGACGGAGCCCGATTTTTGAATTTTTCCCGTGGGAAAAGTTATGGGGTAAAATGACGTCATTTTGGCCAATTTTTCGGGCACCCCTCCCGTTTTTCCGAATTTTCTCAATAAGTAAACGAGGTATCCGCAAACGAATAGACCTATTCCATGTAGTTTCACCAGGGTTGTCCATTGATATATAACAAGTTTTTCAACTACTTCCCAATCTGGAGTCTATAAGCTTATAGTTGGCGCCAAATTTCATATTTGGTGAAAAGTCGTGGGAAATGCACCTAAATGTGTGTTTTTGTTGCTTTTAGTGTCGGATATGGGGTTTTCTGGGCCGACAAGCTCATTGCGAGTGTCTAGAAAGAATATTGTGTGGCAAATATTTTTCACACTTCTGCTTCATACTTGGTATGAAAAATGAGAGTTTTCTCAAGTGTCGGTTTGAATTCTTTAACGTTCTTTTCACGGTCAATTTAGGGTTTTATTGAATTATTAAATTGTTAGTTCATTGTTTTTGTACTCGTTGTATGATGTTTTGTCTACTGCATACGTTGTCTATCGAAAGAGGCGGGCGTAACTATGACTCATCACTCACGGTTTATATAATGCTGCACCTGCGTACTGTGTGTAGGCTTTGTTCGTATGTGCTTTCTACCACAGAATTCGGGGGATTGTTTTCACCACTCGAATTCTGGCTCGCAAGCGAGCTTCACTAGTTTATTGTATCCTCTCGACGATAAAGATGTAGATATCTGAGCCAAATTTCAATGGATATTGTATTGCTCTGTTTATTATAGGACCCTGTTTGAATTATGAGTGTAGTGAGTGAAACGAGGTTAACTATTCTCGTTACCAGAGTGTAAATTTCGACGGTGTCCGTTATGGCTTTTGTGGGGTTGACACGCACAACTCAACTTTTACGGGACTCCATTCATAATCATATGGTTAGTCTTCAGTTATTTGGCTATGTTGATTTCAAGCCATTTAGAACAGTGAGTATATAATTTTTTCTGCTACGCTGAGCACGGCAGGGTCTTCGTCAAAAATCCAACATGACTGTACCATTATGAGCATTTTCAAGGAGTTTAAATGTGCCTAAAGTTAGCGGCCGCCGATTTCCCGAAAGAATTTAGTTTGTTGTAATCTATTCGTTTATGTGTTCTTTTCTGCGCATTCAGATAAGCTTTTATAGGTTTAGTGACACGAAGGATGGGTAGTGTTCCTTAACTTCTATTAGGCCGTCAATATAAATTTTTTTACTGCAGTATATACATCAAACACAAAACCTGGTACAGGTAGTTACACGTAATACCCAATATAGATGAAACCGCTCTCGCTCCCTTTCAACCTCGCTTGCAAGATACTAATCTTAAAACTTGCAAAGTAATTACATGCAGCAACTAAACATAATCCGACGTCCCGTTTACAGTATTTGGATAGTCATTTAGACTATAGGTGTCCAAAGTGCGCCGGCTTCGGACGTAGATGGTTGCGCCAGGGAGGGTAAGGATTTGCAATTATTGTATAAGTTGTCCATTATTTGGTAAAACTTGCCGTAATTTGCTCATAATTACCAAAATTTTCAAATGGTGCTGTCAAGAGGTATTAGAGAGGATGCATAAATTCCAATGTTGAAGCATTGCTTATTATCCAAAAAGAGCAAAAATGTTAGTTGAAATTAGTAAAATTATTGTGTCTATCTTAGAATGCCAAAGAATCTTGTAGCAGTTTAGCATGTATTTAAATTGTGCTTAATCTTTTCAGGCTCAAGGAAGTAGCGCGGCCGGGTTCCCTGGCAAAGGTGCGCCTGCTATTCCAGGCCTACCTCCAGGAATTCGGCCACCAGGTGGTGCTGCAATACCACCACCCGCATCATTCAGTGGAGGTCCATCAGCAGCAGGAAATAACGCTGGTGGCCCTGGCGAACAAGGTGGCCCGCCCAGACCTCCAATACCTGCTGGGCCTATGCCGACCGTGCCTGCCGCTGCGGCAGCAGCCGCCATGATGTCTGCGATGAGAGGAGGTGATTACACTTTAATAATAATTATTGAAATTGAGCAAACGGATTTTCCCCACACAGCAGTTAATGCACACAAAATCTTTTTGTATATATGTCAAATCATGACGGGATTCAATAATTTTCCCGGGCTTTTTTGACCAATAGCAGAATGAATTTGATCTTATTAGTTGAAACCATCGGTTGTGATTATTAATCGAACGTCATGTTTTCTGTAATTGGTGTTAAATGTATAATAAATAGAGCGCTTTACGTAAATAATCACACGCATATATACGTAGTATTTCTCAGGATTCCTTAATAGGGGGAAGGAAGGAGCCTTATTCGGCCGGCTGTGGATAGCATCTTCTCTAAGACGCTACCCTATCGATTGGCCACTTCAAGATTTCGTCACCATATAGTCGTGCAGTGCTGACAATGAAAGTTTGATAGTTTTGACGACACAAACGAAAAATAAAGCGCTGGTAGTACAATGATTACCAAAGTATAAATTTAAGCTGTTTTGTCGATGTACACGACCGCTTTTTGAACTAATGAACGAATTTTTCCGTCTCTGACCCTTATTTGTTTCTTCATGCCTTTTATTGATGTTGCAAATGACCCATCATTTGCAACCATTATATGCTGCGAACTCCGTGTTTCATTATATCACAGATATAGCCTGGATAACACAGAATTGTCTTCTGCCGCGGACTTATTTTTAAACTATCGGTTGCGCTGAGCAGCCATATTTAACTTGTCCTGTAGGTTAAGTTTTAATGATCAGGTACTTGCACGAAAGCTTTCCTACGAAAAGTGCAGTGTTCGTTCTAAATCTATCTTCTGTGTTCCGTGTATTGACATTTTTGGTAACAACATCATCGAGTAAAGTCAACAAGAGTTCAATTATATACTGTAGCTCTTGAATTTATAATAAAACACGTCATGAATACAGATTAATTAGACATATCGTATCGCGTCGATGTCTAATTACGGTACATAAACATTCTCTGCTAACGTTTCTGGAATTTATACCCCCAAACAACTTACGATTGATCGAATTAATGGTTATTACGTTAACCTGTTTGTGCACATGTGTGTTGTAGTATTTACCACAGGTGGTTGCAGTTGTGTTCAGTTTGCAAAATACACTATCACTGCTTTCCATTTGATAGACAGCTTATCTGTTTTGTCAACTGCGTAGCAGTGGTGTGGTCAATAGAAACGGCCGGATTATAGACATGTCTTATAGCGTTACACGCTAACAGTTCTCAATTTTGGAAATCTTTGTAAATAGTAGAAACTCATCGGTCTATAGCGATGCTGTGCACTAACAGTATTATAATATACATAAATTATCCACATATATACGTTATTGAACCGGGGCGACTATAAACGAGACGGGTTTCCTCAAATAGCGTTTATTAGGAAAAAATTCTTCGTCTGTTCGTCGCATACCTTTTCACATATTTATGGATTTTCGCAAATATTTTTATTCGACTCTTAATGAAAGGTGTGAAAGAATGTAGTCGTGCACGTAGGTTTGTTTTAGAGCTGCTGCCGTAATTTTCTGACAACCCACACGAATTGGAGCTTTCTGATTGTGGTTTTCGCTGAATACGATGAAAGCAACTGTATTTGCGTAGTATACATCAAATAGAGCAAGTGCTGGGGTCTGAAAATGTAAAAATCTCTCTTAAAATAATTTTTCTTAAATTAGCTAATTTTTTCGTCCTTTTGGTAGTAGAAATAAAATTTCTTCTGCTTTTCTATGACTAAAATGACCGTTTCATTGCCATTGAAGCAATAATAGTGTATAATTGCTGCGGTAGGACTTTAAATGGTCTCAGTGACCTGAATTTGAAACGGCGAACGCAATATATAACTAGCACCGTTTCTCCTTACTTTGCGAGTTAATAGTACGGGACATAAATATTTATAGGGAGTAGGGGTTTACCACCCTGAGAGTCGCATTCCACAGAGCGCCCAGCGCAACCCATTCCCGGCCCGCGGAAAATTTCAAAAATTTTGGGGGATTGGTGTCTAAGCAAGTATTGATGAAAATTTTGAGGATTTCCCCACCTGAGCCATTTTCGCGCACCTCGGTGAGCTAACAGGGCGTATAACTATGATATAGCATATTTTTATTGTAATGGTAATCCGTTTCCTTAGATTGTAGTTCCTTTTGTGAAACCAACCCTTGAAACACGCGATCCTTGTATTAAGTGCAGTTTTCTCAGCTGTACGATATTACGCCACATTTCTAATCTATTTTCGAAAAAAGGTACGAGCCATAGTTTTTAAATAGATTGTTTGATTAGGTTGAAATTTCAACCGAGAAAATTTTTGAACCGCATCGCTAAGTCGCCCTTTCGTTTTACTAGCCGTATGTTGTGCGGTCATCAAAAATGAAATAGAAATCCAAAGAGATGTTCTTGCTTGCATATAAATAAGATACCCAATTTTATCTACGGTTGATCTAAATAACGAATTTTGTGCTAATTTATATTTGATATTTGGAAATTTATACAGAATAGCGGCAAAGAAAGGCGCAATCATCTCGTTTTAAAGCCTATAAACTGTCACTTTTTAAGAAACGTTTAGTGAAACGGTCTCAATTTAGCTTTGAAAAAATGACCGTAACTCTTTTTTGCAATCCATAACCTGTTTATCAAAGCTGTGTATTTCAAGATTGTTTACTAAAATCTCTAAATCTGATCCAGCAGTATCTTTATTTTCGTACGACATCAATCTTTACCTAAATATGGCACTACTGAAAAAAATTCTGTAATTGCTCATTTACAGGAGTCTGAAGTAATATCATTATGTAAATCAAATTTTGTCATAAAGGACTTGGGCCATAAAAAATTTTTGAAGAGATTATTTTACAAGAACACTGCGGACCTACAATATTTCAGACTAAGAGTGAGCGGGCGTGCCAATAACCAATTTTAGTTGTCCGAAGCCGTTTTTTTTGTAATCCATAACCTGTTTATCAAAGCTTTGTATTTCAAGATTGTTTACTAAAATCTCTAAATCTGATCCAGCAATATCTTTAATTTCGTACGACATCAATCTTTACCTAAATATGGCACTACTGAAAAAAATTCTATAATTGCTCATTTTACAGGAGTCTGAAGTAATATCATTATATAAATCAAATTTTGTCATAAAGGACTTGGACCATAAAAAATTTTTGAAGAGATTATTTTGCAAGAACACTGCGGACCTACAATATTTCAGACTAAGAGTGAGCGGGCATGCCAATAACCAAATTTAGTTGTCCCAAGCCGTTATACGAATTTTGGTAAAATGAGTTCTTCATTTGCAAATTCAAATCTATATATCTTGGCGAAGTTTTTCCGTTTCGAGTTTTTCCGTCATTCCCATAAAGAATTCTGAGAAATGCGACTTGCAATTTGTAGATTTCAATATTTTGATTATGTCATATACTCAGCTGATTAATTCCCATTGCTCGTATGTTCTACGTATTTGTACGAAGATTATTCTAACATAAAAATAACGTCCATTGCAACTGGATATCAGCAGAGGAGCTTATTAGAACTGACAGCAAACGCAGAGCTTTTTTGTTAATCCATTGTAAATATCATTGTCTGTAGCAATTTTTGAATTACCTTCAGTTTCGAATATATACAGTAAACCGTGTGCAAAATGCGTAATGGAAGTGAGATGTATTGTTCATCAACTTGACCCTCAAAACGTTATATTGCTTGCATTTCTACTACCATAGGATGATACGACAATGAAAGCCGTTTAATTTGTACCATAATTAATTGGGAAAATTATTGGCATTGCGCATTTTTCTGATGGTCATAGATTGATGGGCATGATAAGAGGATCATTTTAGTTTGGCTTAGGCTTGGCTTAGGCTTGGCTTGTATATAATAGTAATAAGTAAAAAATTTATTGCTTGTTTTAGCTGCGCCAGTGCCGCCTAATATGTTCCCAAACATGGCCGGTATGATGCCGCCTCGAGGAGGAATGATGCCTCCAGGTGCAGGAATGCCAGGAGTCATGCCTGGCGCAGTACGTCCTAATATGGTTCAGCGCTAGACAGTGTAATAGATTCTGGAATTTTGAGAATATTTGGCGGTCTTATGTTGGAAAGATGTTTTGATGATGAAAGCTGGAGTGTAAAGTAACGATCTGGAATTGTGACTAAACTGAAAGACATGAAATTGAAGTCGAATATATACTTAAGGACCGATCATCGATTGTTGTTGAATTATCGATTTTTGTCATGTATTTATAATTTATGCATGCTCATTGTAGTCGGGAGGTACATCACCCTGGCGCGACGGGCCCCGCTTGGCGCGAAGCCTCGACCACTGTGGCGCACCGATGACGCCCTAGCCATGCCTGGCGGCTCCGATCCCATAGGCGACAATATTCGGCTACCGTCATTCATGGGCGCCGACATCCCTCCTTTTGAGGACCCTGCTACCCTTCCTCCTCCCTGACCTGGAACCTTGAGCATGTATTATGTTATAGATGTTTACTTTAGTTGACATTTGAGTGTGACTATAAATTTTGTTTGAACCATGACCTGACTATGAAAATATTTTAACAAAAAATAACCGGGAGTGTAATGTGTGGACTTATCTCCGTGGTTTGATGCTTTGCAGGAAAACTTTTCATAAATAGAAGGACAAAATTTATAATTATACCCGCAAATATAAGTGAAACCGCAGCAGCAGCAGCTTAGGTTCGATGTCATAAACATGACATTTTAATGTCTATTTAAATCTTGTTGAGTTGACTGAGATAATAAAAAATTATAAAACGTGGTGAACTACAATTCGTGGCATGCTGTTAGTACGATAGTAGCCATGTTTATTTAGTGGCTTAAGCTACACACTCATGCCACGATATTCGTTAAAATAACTAATATTTCGTGTAACCAATATTAATAAAAATGCCAAAAGCTATTCCATTTTAGAATGCTAATGTAAATGATTTGTATTGTAACATTTTCTTTTAGTCCTAGTTTTTCAATGTCAGCAGGGCAACCAAATTTTCAGAAACCAGCATTACAGCGGTTACATGGTCAAATACGCACTCAAAACGGATGTGCTAAAAATTTTAGCAAAGTTATGCTATAATTGTTGTTTAGCGAACGGGAATTGCCACGAAAACTGTGATAGCGCTTCATATGACATCGGCTGTGGCCTTTACGTTGTTACTGTAGCCGGCCCTTTGTGACGCTGAGTACAACCTCTATAGGCAAATTAGCAAATTTTCGAACGAACACTTGATCCGTGAAGCTTTTTGGCGGCAGAGTACGCAAAATAAAATAAAATCTAAAGCATTTTTAGGGCACAAGTTCTGCCCCGAGATAGTTAACTAGTGTGTTCATCGACAGCTGCGATATATACATTATCAGATATTGATGGCCAACTCAGTGTAAAGTAAATGTGTTGTATCATTGTGCAGCGAGCTGATAAGTAACATGAAATTGGCGCAACTGCGTGTTTCGTGGCTGGTATTTCAGAAGTCTTTCAGCTTAAAGGCTCTGCGCATTGTAAAATATGGCTGAACGGTTATAGATGTCCAAACGGTGAGCATTAAAATCTTCCAGAAATTTTGTGGATAATCATTGAAACCAATAATTTGGAAATTTCCGGATGTTGCTGTAAATTTTATGTAATCATCAAGGGCCTATGTGACGGGTCAAACGTTATATCGTTAAAAAGAGCAGGGGGTTCGGGGGCGGCGACAGCATAGACTAAAAACAAGCACGCTTAATATATGACTCGTATAGGGCTCTTAACTGGAACATCGGTTTTTGTATCGAGAACGGCTTGACATGCGTTTCACTTTCACCCTGACAGGTTTGGCACAAGAACAATTTGGTAGTTATAACTAATACACTGTAAATTTGAAACTTTTTATGTTACAGGTCCCCAGTACTTTTTTAGACTAATATTAAATTAAGGGGAGAAAGATTTTGTCTCAGTTTTAAACTGGAGTATATCTATACAGAACAGTGTGCAACTTTAACGCGTGAATTACAGCGTAACGCTTGTACAATGTTTGGAAAGTTTATGTATGTAAGAACTTCGGAAGCAAACCGCTCAGCTCTCTGGGAGTGTTGACTCGGTTCTTTATGGAGCTTTACGAACTGTGCTACAGATAAATTTGTGATTTGGTCGAAACCAAACCGAAAAATCTCCAACAGCTAAAACGGTTATCCAGCTGCACCGTCCACTTCCTACGGCACGGTGCCCAAACTATCCTCCTTCCTCCACTCTCAAGGGAGTTGCATCGGTGCGCCGATAGTCACGGGGAATCAATTAGCTTAACTGGCTGCAGACGGGCTTTGCCTGGGGATCTTCGGTGTGGTCCCTTTTGATGATGCATGGATCTTATTTTGTGGTATGAGGTAACAGGTACTGAGGGAGAGTCAACTCCTAGTACTACGTATTGGTTATAAAGTCGACTTTGCATTCGCGATTTATCCACTCAAGGAAGCCTAGAATTTTTTTATTCCTGAAGTTACTTGGAAGGATTTACCAGCTGTAATGGAATCGATTTGACAACTTTTAACTTAACGCCTGATATTCTTTTTAAACTGCGGTAGCATTGAATACCTAAAGTCAAATTACAATATCTTACGGAAAATCTCCTAGATATGATTTTAATGTCAAACAAGTGGAAATTTTCTCATTGGTTTTGGACCTTATAGAATTTATAGCTACTTTTACACAGTTCGACTAAAGTTTTAGTTCCAGTTGATACAGTGGTGACTTTTAGAATTTATGGGTATAATGCACCTTTTCTACAAATGAGCTATAGCTGTATAATAAAATCTCGGTTGAGGCTCTGTTTTCTCAAAAGGCTATTCTTTGATCTGTTCTGGTGTTGTAAGGAAAAAAAGTGATACGAACCTATGCCTTAGTTTTCTCGTAGCGACCGGTCAGGAGCGTTCAGAGGTTGAATGTGTGAACCATACGGAATACTCTGAACTTGGGGTTTGGGAGTCTTTGTATCTAAGCAAAGCTTGTTTATTTGGTAACAACATAAATTTGCTCGTACTTTACAGCGCGTTTTCGTTCATAGTATTTTTGTGACTTAACCTTGTTTGCCAACTCCGGGAAAATTAATAAATAGATTTTCGTAATAAATTGGTTTTAAA